>BQNB010025358.1:0-55432 GCA_026074375.1 Tanacetum coccineum
TTGAAGACGAAGGAGAAGTCACGTAAGGACGTGTGACTTCGAGTCTAGCTAAAAGACTCAATAATAAAGAAAAGCGCTTCTTGGGAGGCAACCCAATATTTAATCTTCCCACATTTAGGAGTGTCGTGTGTTTTAATTCTTTATCGTTTATTCTTTTATGTTTGAATTATTTTTGTAATCATGCTTTGCTTTGTTTTTAATTTAGTCTTATTGACAATCAAAGGTATTTTGCATAGAATAAGTGTAGGGGAAAATATATGGTTTATAAGAACCTAGTTCAAACATTTAAAATAAATTGTTTAGATTAATTCGCATCAGTTTCGAGTCATATGATTGTAATGGTTAATCTCAGGTTTTATGCAGTATTCTACACAGGATTTAATTAACAAAATTGCGTGCAGGAAATTTTTCAAGAAAAAAGAAGAAAAAATCTTTACAGTGGTTGGAGACGGCGTCACGCCCCCAGCCATGTGAAAATTCAAAAAATTTCAATTATTCTTGAAAAATAAAATGTGCAATATCTAAAATTTGTAATTTTCTTATAAACATGCAGAAACCTAGGATTACATCATCACTTTCATCATATCTTTACTGCTTTCATAGAGTCGACCCTAAAATTTCGTTGTATATATCATTATCCCGCCAATTTTACGCTTTGTGTAGTTGTCTTTGTCTTTGATTTACAAGTTATATTTGATGAGAAAAAGCTTGGAAGTTCTTAGGAAGTTTCGTTAGACGATTCTTGGAGGGCGATTTAACCAGTTATCGCATGTTTCTTCTCCATTATTAAGCAAACCAGGGGAGTACTAGTTTCTTTTACTTGTTTTCTTTTCCTTTTATTTGTTTTATGGGTACTTCTATAGAACATTGGAGACAATGTTCAACTTAAGTGTATGGGGGGGAAATAAGCCTTAGAAACAATTCCTTCAATTTCCATTTGCTTTGTCCTTAAAATAATGGGTAATGTATCGAAACATAGCATAAAAGGTAATTTTAACCAAAATTTAATTTTTTTTATGACACACACTGACGAAAACCGAGTATTAATAGCGTCTTATGGATAGGAATCTATATGACTAGCACAAAAAACCTCAGAATTCCACCCCAAAAATGTGAGGTTCGCCTTTAGATCTATAGGAATTCGGGTATCCATTTTTGATACCCAAGATAGTTTATACCTTTAGCTTGTTCGAGTTAAGGTTCGAATGCAGTCATATGTGTTTATTCCGTCGTTACGGATGTGTACGTATGGTCTTTGTCGCCTTTTCTGGAACATTGGTATCGATATTAAATTATATGAGTGTACCGGTAGTGTATTAAATTCTAGAACTTGTTTTTGTGATGCATCCCGAGACCGCATAGTGAGTATTAGGATTTGCTAGAAAAGAGGCACTAGGATTAACCCATGTTTTAAACCTGTAGT
Organism: Tanacetum coccineum; assembly: GCA_026074375.1. Classification (NCBI taxonomy): domain Eukaryota; kingdom Viridiplantae; phylum Streptophyta; class Magnoliopsida; order Asterales; family Asteraceae; genus Tanacetum; species Tanacetum coccineum. Next base: position 1,424 of record BQNB010025358.1, read on the forward strand.
TGTTATTATGGTCACATCGACTACACAACTATCCCACACCCTTGACATGCACTCATATTTAGTGCAGGATACCCCTAGTACAACCCTCCGAGCCTATCCTTTTTTACGGTTCTTGTAATTTTCTGGTTAAGCCAAACTATTAATGAAGAGCATTGTCACCCTTGAACCAATTGTTACACCCAAATCGCCTTAGCCTACCTTGTATGTACTCACCTTTAGTACATTATTATTTTTAACCCAAAGTTAATTACTAAGTACACGGTTGCTAAGTCCTTATCCTTTAGTATATTATTATTTTAACCCAAAGTATGTACTCACCTTTAGTACATTATTAGGATTCATGGTAGTATCCATTTTATGAAAAATTGGGGAAGAAGTAATTTATTACCCCCAATAGAGCTCAGTAAATTTCATGGTATGTTGATCCACCTCAAATCGGGTCATTAGTTAGATTGTAAAAATCGAGTATGTAAAAGTTCAAGTGCAGGGATGTATCTATAAGCCCCTATTATGTATTATATGTTTAAGCAATGGCAGGGCAAAAGTGTACGAAAAAAATGTATATAAAAAAAAGAGTAAAAAAAATGCACGGGCCGCCATTTGCTTATGTTATGTTTATCATAGAGTTAAGAAAAGAAAAATAAAGAGATTGATGTAGAGTTTTGTAGAGTTTGTATATCTTGTCTGAGTCTTTGGCTTAGCAACCCAACCAACGTGTATTCGTATAAATAATTAGCTAACCCTTCCACTCCAAATTCACCAAAAAGTCACTCCCTAAATGTATCCCATCCATTTTCGAATCCGTTAATGTTATCTTACACCTACACCCCACAACCCTTTAAAAGACCTATTTGATAGTAATGAATAATACTTGCGCCTAGCAGTAAAGGTTTGATCATTTACCAAAGCCTATGGTTATTTATATGCTATGACAGGTAATGAGTGTTAATTTTACATTTCCCATAGTTGTTAAAATTTATTATACACCTGAGTGAAAGAGAGAATCCTAAACACTTATCTAAGGTGCTAGTATGTACTTTTCGTGCTTTTAATTATGAGGTCTAGAAGGTTGTGTCGTAAAATGCTTTTAGAGAGTAGGTTAAATGACCCCAATATTACTATTGTCTAGGTAGAAAAGCCTATTCGCTTGAGGACAATCAAATCCAAAGTGCAGGGGTATTTGATGAGGTGTTATTTTATACACTATTTTAGGGTTATTTAACCCCTTAAATCATGCAAATATTCCCAGATTATGTGCTTAATCGTTTGTTTTCAGGTTTTTGCACTTGGTGTCATTTGGAGGTAATAAAATGACTTGGGTCATTTAGAGAAGAGACAGTACAAGACCACATGGACCTCACAAAATCTCTTGAGAATAGTGCTCATAAAGTGTTGGAGACGGTGGTCATCAAGCATAAACCGTACGCGTCGCATTCTTTCTAGTGACGACGACTGGAAAATTGACGACGGCGTCAGGACGTAACCAACTTAAATCAGATCTAGAAAGATTCTTACTTTGTGCGGCGCGTCGTGACTATAACATAGGGGGGACGTCTCGTAGCGACTGATTCTCTTATTATAACAAAACCGGTTTAGGGGTTTTTTAAGTGTGTAATTTGTATACACTTTTGGGTGGCCGAAAACCCGATGTATTTTGTCAGCTTTTAGGCCATCTTTAGGGCTTAAAAACCCTATTGTAACTGACCTTAATCCATGTTTTAATCAAGTAAGATTGTTTATCTTTAATCATTCAATATGTCTATGTGTTGTTTGATTGATTTATGTTCTTGCTTTCTTTATAACATGTTAGGCTAAACCATACTCTTGTATTTACCTGTGATTTGCATGAAAGGTGGATTGTAGATCCTTTTACTGTTCTTCTGTGATGAATGTACGTGTTAGGCTTAGGAAAATAGTCATAAGATATTAAATTGGCATAGACGGACTAGGGAACGCGGAGAGTTGGAGAAGAGAAGTATAGAAAGGATACCATCGGTAACAGTCTTCATACTACCTTACCCTTAATATGGTTGATCCCTCTTAAGATATTTCAATTGCATTTAATATACTCTTAGGGGCCTTGTAATAGTCTTCATACTACCTTACTTGTGCATTGCCTTAACGGAATATTAAATAGACGGTGGATTCGTGTAATTCGTTTATGACTTAGGAAATACTTACACAGATCATCACGAGCGTGACAAGGCAACATGATTAGGAGAAGCAATCTAATGAGTAATGCATGATTAAGTAAATACATTATCTTATCATAAATTTATCACCAATAGTATAGATTATATTTAGTTTAATTAATTAGTTAATCAAACCAACCTCTCAAACCATTGATTTTATCTGTTTTTATAAAAAGGTTAATTGCCTAAAAATGTATTATACTTGCTGCTTTTTGTCATTGTATGTAGACAACTATTTTTTTGCCATTGTGTCGCTCAACTTTTGAATTCGTGCTATTGTGTGTATTCTGCGATTATTTCTGCATGTAAAATGACCATTTTACCCTTCAAAATTTAAATAAAAAGTGAGGGTAAAATGGTCACAAAATATACATAATAACACAAATTTAAAAGTTGAACGACACAATGACAAAAAAAATAGTTGTCTACATACAATGACAAAAAGTGACAAGTATAGTACATTTTTAAGCAATTAACCCTTTATAAAATTTAATAAAAATACAAAAAGAATCTCCTTTCAATCCCGTAGATCTCGGCTAAGCCCTGTTCGAGCCTTCCCAACTTATTCCCCTAGAGAACGATAACAGCCCTCAAGTCTTTCCTATACTACAGTGCAACGATTAGGTACACTGCCCAGGTGGTTGTAAAACTTCATGTAGAAGTCTTTACGACAACTGCACATTAGACACAAGTACACTTTTAAACAAATTACGAGTTTGCCTAAGTAGCGATAACCTATTATCTCCATGAATCATGAATTGTTAATTACTTGGTGTAAGCGCGAGTGTTATAAATAGATCTATTTGGGATTGACTTCCCCGTTCGGGTGAGTAGCGCTCACTAGTTTTGGTGTATCGAACTAATGAACGTATACCATATCGGATTTGGGATGTTACGGGTTGACATCTACACGGGGCATTCATTGGCATTAACTTGCAAACATTCATGTTGTAGCTTCAGTGTCATGAGCTTAGCGCAGGCGTAATTACTTTTTTGATATTTGTATGTGTTACATTATTACACACTTAAAATCTTGTGGTCCTACTTTATACATTACCTAAACCTGTGAATTCACCAACTTTATGTTGACGTTTTAAAGTATGTTTTTTTCTGGTAAATAAGTGCACATGAATATGGATACATTTGGAAGCATCATTTTGAAGTCTAAATGCACTAAAGATTTACTGCATTACATTTTGGGACACTTGTTATGTATTAAAATCATTATTTTTTCATATCATTGAATAATTAAAGCTTGGAATTTTTGTAAAAATATTTCAGTGAAATCAAATGTATCTTTCAAAACGACTCATTTAGAGGTCGTTCTCTCATATCTTGTGCAATGTATTCATGTAGTAACGATCCCAGACTTATTTTCGCTGCGACCCATTTTGGGGGTGTTACAATTATTACGTTTGTAACAGCTAAAAAGCCTTAGGTGGTTTGTAATATACCAAGTTCAAAGTCTGCACATTACACTTTGGTATGCCCAATTAGTGTAGAAAATTCTCAGACGTATATGTCTAAACTAAACACTCAAAACTACCGACATTAGAGATGAATATGCTCAGTGTGTGAAATCCTTTAGAGTCTTTGTAAAATACCAAAGGTAATGTCTGCAGGTTAGACATTGGCACGCCCAATTAGTTTAGAAAATCCTTAAACATTGACAATAACAAGAGCCAGAGCACTAAAATTGTGCCTTTCCTTTGTTATTAGCGTAGTTTACATCCCTTTGCTATTTCACATGTTTTAATCAATGTTTAGATTCACACATGCACATGGGAGAACATCAGGCATAGAAACTGACTATTACACAAAAACAATCATTAATGCAATAACCCTTAATGTAACTGCAACGTGAACACATTGTATTACTTAAACTTACGTTGGTTAGATTCCTGAACCATTATATAGAATAACACACGCCATTTGGCAGAACGGTGAAAGCACATTTTATGGAAAAACACATTAACATGTTGGGGAATGTTACATTATTTTAGCTACATAGGTTTCAAATCGATAATCAAATCCCTAAAATGGTACCATTGCATTTGTTATTACAATAAATGTTGTAACTCAAAGAGGGAATTCCAAAAGGATGCATATTTAATATTTTCAATCTCCATCTTTTTACATGCTTAAATCGGTTTCCTTGCCTGATTTGTATCAAAGTTAAATCAAATTCTACAATTAAGCATGAGTAAAGGTAAACTTTATTTAAATATTTTCCCATACACTTAAATCATACCTCTGATTGCAAGGCCACTCTATCTATGTTACAGGGCCATGGGACAAGCCAACTGATAACCCATCTCTTGGAAACATACACCACAAATGTGTGTTCATTCACTCAAGTGCAGAGTTTCTGTGGTCTAAAGATGACAAACATAGGTGCAACATGTGCAGGTAACTGCACACGTATTTTTTAATTGTTTTTCTTAAAAAACCAAAATTAACTTTCAAGAAGTTACACACATACGTTTAATATAGATTTCCATTCCTCAGTGACACCATCGGTCCAAGCCAACACTGGAGTGGCTTTAAAACAAAAAATAGCAGCTTCCACTTCCAAGCAACCCTGTGCCCGTTCAGAAATGAGAATAGCAGGTGATTAGTTTACCAAGGGGAGCTGGAAGTGGTGTTCCTTCTAAAAATATTATGCAGACTGTTGTTTTTTCCCTCATAAACTGAACATCCTCCATGACTATGTTCATTTCAGGGCAAGGGAGGGTTCTCGTTACTCAAAAACCCCTAGACAAGAAGCGTACACCTCTGTAGGCTATTTTTCATATTGTAACCTTTTAATTGGACACTATTTGATACATATGTGAATTAACTAAATTAATTAAATGTTAATACCTATGTATATCTGTTGGTGAATTTGTGGCTGATTATCACACCCACTTTGTATACCAGGTGTTCCGGTTTCGTATCATAGCTTGGGCCCACCAACCTATCAATGTTCTTACTGCCACGCAAACATGTGGTATGAAGAAAGACATAAGAAGGCGCGAAGGACCGTAAATCCAACATTCTCCATTTGCTGTCAAGAAGGTAAGGTGTGGCTCTTCAAATTCCATGAACCACCACCACCAATAAACAGGTTACTTGACTATACTGACCCTGTGCCATCAAAGTTTAGAGATAAAATTAGAGTATATAATAGCATGTTTTGCTTCACATCGTTTGGTGCGTGAATAGACCATTCAATTAACACAGGCAGGGGACCATACACGTTCAGGATAAATGGTCAGAACTATTGTTGTGTCGTTGTGTGGTGTTAAATTATGATTCAAGTTTTAAATTTATATTTTGCCAACTTAACCAAAAACAACACTTTAACGGGCAGTGTACCCGGTCGGTGGGAGTTTCGTGGTAAGTAGGGTGTCGATCACTAAGAGGGAGAAACACTTTCAATTTATTAATAATTTGGTTTTTCTAATCTAAGTTAGTCTAATATATGTTAAACCTATGTTAATCCTAAATCTAATGGATAAGGGGGTTTTTCAGTCTGAGAGACTGGCACGGGTTTGGTGGTGACTAAAACCAATTCAAGACACTAAAACACACGCAAGCAAATCAACAAAAGATAAAAGAGCGGTCAAGCCTATTATAAAAAAAACTTTATTAACCATTATTAATCTAATCAGAACGTTGGTTTGTTTATTAGTGCAATGATTACTTATCTCGAGGCGGCATATCATTCTTAAGACTTAGGCGTTACTTCTTCCTAAAACCTAGACATGTAGAATTCTGTCACAATTAAATGCATCTGCATAAAGCATCCTTATTTGCTGATTATAATCTATCTTAGGGATTAAGGCAATGGTGATCTTGTTAAACCCTAGCTCATAGAGACTTTACCCACTTATTGCTTAATCCACTAACCAAGTCTTTACCAATTGATCAGAATGTACTCGTTGAAACCAAGGTCACCTTATGGCTCAACTAAGCTCACAATTAAAGGGTGAAGATAGGTCGTTAATTGTGATCTTATTGGTCTAGATGTATAAATCACTATATGGAGAGCTATCCCGGTATCTAGATTACTTGGTCAGTATCACTAGATCTAGTTGAATGATAGGCCGCATACAAAAGCACGTAAACAAGTATGGTGCTAAACATAAACAAGCAATTTAACGATAAATTAAGAAATCGAGATAAACAAACCAAACATTAAGATCTTCATAATGATGGCTAATACCCAAAGGTATTAGCCTTCAAACGTCATAATTAATACAAAAGTAATGATTTAGCCAAGGTAAACTAACCGAGTTAACGAATGATACCAAAAATTGAACGATTACAAGAGTATAAGAAATTACACGTTGTCTCCTATGGCATTAATCGCGTTGCTCGACCTCTTATGCTCTTTTTCTCCTCAGAAAATAAACTTTTATGGTTTAGGTATCAAGAATATGATTTTGCACACTGAAAACCGGTTTTTGAGTTTTCTATTTATAAGGTATAAAGTCGGTTTGATACGACGTATCCAAAGTGTTGGATACGGCGTATTAGGGGTTTCTTAGAGTATAGACTACGTTTGATATCTTCCAGAATATTTTATTCCTGTATAGCTTGAATATGGCGTATTGCCTTCTTCTGGATACGGCGTATTGGATCTTGTTTCCCTGGTCTTTCGTGAGTGCAGGCACAGATATGTCGTATCTTCCTTGATGAATACGGCGTATTGTTGTCAGAATAGTAATCTTTAAAATACCTTTGTTTAAGCTCCAGAATGCGTGCCTTTTAGTTAACTTTCACCAAGTACTCCATAATTACTGCAATTCTCAAATATAAACGATTAAGTAACAATTCTTTGCAATAATTATACAAAATGGGTTAATTACATGGGATAAATGATGCTATAAAATAGACATTATTTGATGTCATCAAATTTCCCCCCACTTGAATCCTACTTGTCCTCAAGTAGCCTTTAGAAGTTTATAAAAATGTATCCCTAAGGATTCTTCCGTTTAAGCATTTATTTGATCTATTACAAGTACACAACCAAACACCTCACGAAATAGGAAGATGAAAACACTCAAATCACTCAACTAATCTATGTGGTAACATGTAACTAATTCGCTCAATTGCTCGATCGTGACGAGTATTCTATCATAGGCTTGGCAAGGATACACATCTCCACCAGTAGAGCTAAGGAGCAACAAGTTTATAAAGGTAAAATGGGTTTTTATTATAAGGCTTAGGGTTGATCATTCTATAATCTTTCACCAAAAGTACCACACCAACAAGGCAGCTGAAGCACACATACATGGCCGTAACAACGGAATAGACATGTGTGTTCGATCACATCCTCATTCGAGTTTAACCAAGGGTTAGGATGAAGAATGATATAGGGTAGGGATCTTCTAACTTTCACCAATAGTAATAAACCAAAACCAAAAGTAAATAACGCAACAAGCAGCAGAAGACATGCATGCATGGGCCATAACGACGGAATAAGACATACATGCACCGAATACATCCTCATTCGCCGTAAAACCCAAGGTTAATGAGTTTGGAAATGGGAATTAAATTTTTTTAAACAAAAAAAATACGAAACAAATAGACTAAGTCTAGAAGAAATAATTGCTAGAGACAACTTTTTCCCCGCGACAGTATACCCATGATAAAGGACACTAACTATTGTACAAACTTCTATGTCTCAATTGATCAAAAAACAACAACAAAAGTTGGCGTTCCCTGTAACGGTCAGACTTCACAATCATTCCCATAATTAACAAACTTTATAGACAAGTGCCTATATCTACCACTTTATACAATACACTACAAACTTTGACTTATATTTACCAATAGTAATAAACCAACAAGGCAGCTGAGACATGCATACATGGCCGTAATGATTATCTCCAAACTTTCCTTCTCTTTTTTGTTGAGATTTTTCTAATTTTTTTGATTTTTTTAACACTATACTATGAAACTTGATGTAATTTCATCATCTTCACGATCATAATAAATCCGAATAATTCCTTCGATAATTCTTCATTCTTCATACGTACCATTAATTGCGATCGTAGTAAAAATACATGAGTTTTGACTACTTTATACATTCCCATTTGCGATGTGCAAATTTCTTTCAACCCTACAAAAATTGACACAAGACTCGAGAAATACATACTTTACACTTTAAGCAACTAGCAACTGATAAATGGACATAATCTAACAGGGTAGGCTAAGGTGTAAAGGTGTAACGAAACAGATAGTTGGTGTAATTCCTAAAGGATTGGCTCTACGGGTTGTTTTAGGGGTATCTTACTCTTAAGATAAGAGTAAACAAAGGGTTTATACGGGGGTTAACTAACCGGTGTAGTTAGTTAATAAAACATCATGTATAGGCTTTTTGGGTGTAATCATAAATATTTACCAATTTAAACAAGTTACTCCATCTAAATCCATAGTACTCGTTATTGTGGTCTCGAATAGATATACCAAGCCAAGTTATAAAGTCTACAACATCACCAGCACTCATATTTTTTTAGAATTTGAGTAAACATTTAGAAACGGATAAGGTTAAATCCTTACAATATCTAACAAGGGTTATTATGTGCAGGTTATGTATTAAGTAATTTCACAAAAGTATGCTTGAAAAAAAGCTGAGCATAATTTAAGCATTTCAGTGAAAAATAGGGCAAGTATCATTTTAATTCCCATCTTCCCACTTGAATTATACAACGTCCTCGTTGTATAGATAAAATAATAAATACTAGAATTAAAAAATTTAGAATGAGAAACTCCCCTAATATTTTGCTCGGTAGATTCTCCATGTTGAGTTTATGAGCAAGGATGTATGTTGAACAGCCGTCTTGAGGTTTCAAGACTCCAACACTTCAAAATTTCCAGATCGTTGATTCTCCATCAACATTGTCGATTTCTTTTCTTTTAGTGAGGTCCTATGTAAATTATGGGAAAACATGCATTCCTATCTTGGTACCTACGGTTAATTTAAACTAAACTAAATACTAAATATGAGTCATTCTGTTGAATACGCCGTATTGACATAACTGACAATAATGTTTTAAAAGTGCATGAAAATAAAGGATTGATAACGTCCAGACATTCAATACGCCGTATGGTTTGGAGCTGATACGCCGTATTGATGTGTGGGAAGACAAACTCGATAAAAATAAATAAAAATCCAGGTTGTCTCCCAGGAAGCACTTTTGTTTCAGCTAGTCTTTAAGTTAGACTTTTTCCTTCCTTCATTCTACTCGTCTCTGGTTACCATCTATCCTTCGTCCATCATGTGAAAGATTTCTTGGTATGCTCGGCATGCATATTTTCTTGTACTCGTCAAATCATCGTATCCGTCTTCTTTAACAGCAACATATTCTTTGTCATCTCCGAACGAATACTTGATCATCTCGAATCTTCTTATATTGCAAATCGGTAGCTCATGAGTTTCATTACTACATATCTCTTGTCTTTCATCAACTTCATGATCCATCTCATATTCATGATCATGGTTTGTATCATCATATACGTTCCATCATTTTTGTCGTTTGTAACTTGACTCATCATCATCGTCTATAGTTCCTTCTATGATAGCTTTGTTTCTTAAAGCTTCTTCTTTCAGTTCTCCGTCCTTCAGGGCTTTGTACCATTCATAATTCTGATAATGGAGTGAGTTTCCAATTATGTAAGCTCCAGGCAAGTTCCCTCTATTACAGTATCCATCTTCTCTCCAGCCACATGTAGGCCACTCCGAACATCTAGTTTTATAATTGAAAGGTTTGCAACAATCTGTAACTTGTGTGGGTTCATTCCATGCTCCATAATTCGTCCATGGTTTTTCGTGTACCCATGGCACATCATTGTTCCATTCGTAAATCCAATCGCCCTTAAATTCTTCATAAGTCTTGAATCCTTCAATGTCTTTAGTAAGGAGATCGGGATCTATCTTGAGTAGGTAATTGAACTCGTTGAATTATTCGCACTGCGGTGTTTCATAATCGAATAGGTTTGTTTTAATTCTAAAGATTTCACCGATTTCTTGTTCATTATCGTGATCAGTTTCCTCAAGATTGGACGTTTCATCATTTGTTGGCTTAATTTCGTCACTTCCCAATTTCCAATAGTTCCACAAAGCTCCTTTAGTAAATATATACATTGTCTTATAGTTCGCAAACTTTAGGCCAACCAATTTTCAAACTTGGGATTAGTGGGGTCCCACTTAATTATGGGGTTGTTAACTTTGCCAGTGCGAGAAGGCGGATAGTATTTCCTAAAAAAATTCCAGTCGAATCAACCCAACTAGTAATTGATCCTTTAATTTCATCAAACCATCTCCATGCATCTCCAACCAATGAGATTGGAAAACAACAACTCTAAGTTTATCTTGATTCACATTTGGTAAATCAATTGGGTCAACAATTTTTAGAAAGCATTCGATATGCTCGATCGCGTCTTCCCCATTAGTACCACTAAGTGCAAATCATCAAGGAATTTTCCCTTTAGCTCATAGGCGTTCTTTCCATTAACCGTAATACTTGTAATCTTGGAATAGTAATTTGCTTGGTCATTAGTCATTATTTTTCTCGTTTTTGATTTTGCTTCTTTGTCTGCCATCTCTTCTTCAGTCAACTAGCTCTGATATGACCTGTTTCAAAGGTAAAAATATCAGCAGGATTTGTTCTGAAGAAAGAATAAAAAAATAAGCACGAAATCAAACACGAAAATTCAGCTTCTGTCTCAGATGATCGATACGCCATATTCAATAGAAGTGAATACACCGTATTAATCTATTGAGAGAATACGCTATATTGGATAGAAAGTTGGATACGCTGTATCCAATGGAAGTGGATACGCCGTATCGGGTTATCGACCAAAACAGTGTATTATAAAAACAATTAAATAACACGCAAACAATTAAACACACAAAAATACAAACAAATATACATAATATACAGAATTATACACTAATCTAAATTACACTAATCCTAAGGGTTAGATATAATCTAATGCTAAAAACCAAAATATCAAATAAAAGTCAAGATTAATTCTCACTCCCCGATAGCGGCGCTAAAAACTTGATGTGTCATTGTGTGGTGTTAAATTATGATTCAAGTTTTAAATTTATATTTTGCCGACTTAACCAAAAACAACACTTTAACGGGCAGTGTACCCGGTCGGTGGAAGTTTCGTGGTAAGTAGGGTGTCGATTACTAAGAGCAAGGAACACTTTCAATTTATTAATACTTTGGTTTTTCTAATCTAAGTTAGTCTAATCTATGCTAAACCTATGCTAAACCAATGTTAATCCTAAATCTAATGGATAAGGGGGGGTTCAGTCTGAGAGACTAGCACGGGTTTGGTGGTGACTAAAACTAATTCAAGACACTAAAACACACGCAAGCAAATCAACAGAAGATATAAGAGCGATCAAGCCTATTATAAGAAAACTGTATTAACCATAATTAATCCAATCAGAACGTTAGTTTATTTATTAGTGCAATGATTACTTATCTCGAGGCGACATATCATTCTTAAGACTTAGGCGTTACTTCTTCCTAAGACCTAGACACGTAGAATTCTGTCACAATTAAACGCATCCGCATAAAGCATCCTTATTTGCTGATTATAATCTATCTTAGGGGTTAAGGTAATGGTGATCTTGTTAAACACTAGCTCATAGAGACTTTACCCACTTACTGCTTAATGGCAATTCATACACTAGTAGTCTACTAACCAAGTCTTTACCAATTGATCAGAACGTACTCGTTGAAACCAAGGTCACCTTATGGCTCAACTAAGCTCACAATCAAAGGGTGAAGATAGGTCGTTAATTGTGATCCTATTGGTCTAGATGTATAAATCACTATATGGAGAGCTATCCCGGTATCTAGATTACTTGGTCCGTATCACTAGATCCAGTTGAATGATAGGTCGCATACAAAAGCACGTAAACAAGTATGATGATAAACATAAAAAAGCAATTCAACGATAAATTAAGAAATCAAGATAAATAAACCAAACATTAAGATCTTCGTAACAATGGCTAATACCCAAAGGTATTAGCCTTCAAAGTCATAAATAATACAAAAGTAATGATTTAGCCAAGGTAAACTAACCGAGTTAACGAATGATACCAAAAACTGAACGATTACAAGAGTATAAGAAATTACATGTTGTCTCCTATGGAATTAATCGCGTTGCTTGACATCTTCTGCTCTTTTCTCCTCTAAAAGATGAATTTTATGGTTTAGGTATCGAGAATATGATTTTGCACACTCAAAACCCGTTTTTGAGTTTTCTATTTATAAGGTCTAAATTCGGTTCGATACGGCGTATCCAAAGTGTTGGATACGACGTATTGAGGGTTTCTTGGAGTATAGACCACGTTTGATATCATTCAGAATATTTTATTCCCATATAGCTTAAATACGGCGTATTACCTTCTTCTGGATACGGCGTATTGGATCTTGTTTCCGTGGTCTTTGGTGAGTGCAGGCACAGATACGCCGTATCTTCTTTGATGGATATGGCGTAATGGTTGTCAGAACAGTAATCTTCAAATATCTTCGTTTAAGCTTCAGAATGCGAGCCTTTTAGTTATCTTTCATCAAGTACTCAATAATTACTGCAATTCTCAAATATAAACGATTAAGTAACGATTCTTTGCAATAATTATACAAAATGGGTTAATTACACAGGATAAATGATGCTATAAAATAGACGTTATTTGATATCATCAACTATCTTCGCATTGGGTCTCTGCTTCCTAAAGAAGGCATTCAACATAGGTATGCACAACTTTACTTTTTTGTCATAGAAAATGAAGTACAAAATCGAATGTCAGCTTTCACTTAAAAGGAAACGCCTGAAGGAGTGGATCCAGGTATAGTCCAAAGGTTGTTTTAAATGCTAAATCGGTCAAGCTCAGTTGCCAAGGCATTTCGGATAGCGAGATATTGGTTCCATTTGCATGGTTCCATCAACATAAAGCTTAAGCTACTTGGCGAGAGAACAAAAGCCCGGTAGTACAACAAGCCCACAGTGGCCGAAGTGGCTGCCCTAATCACAAACGATTTTGGTAACGGTCTCCCTACAAGAGATATCATTGTGGATAGCAAAGATAGTGGGCCGAAGCGAATTTCAGAATTGCATCCAAGTTACATGGCACTTCAATATCCTTTGCTTTTTCCATATGGAGAAGATGGCTACTATGAAAAAATATCGTACCACACCAACCAAGGAACCCATAAAACTAACTGTGGTTTTGTGAAAATGAAAGAGTACTACTCTTACATCATTTTGCAACGAAATGACCAAGGTACAACTTTGTTACGACATTTTGCAAAGAAGATAGACCAAAGGTACAACTTTGATTCGAGGAATTACGACTAATTTCAGCAATACTATCTGGTGACAGGACATTCTACGTCAGTGACTTCGAAACGTAAGTCGGCAGAAATGATCGTAAATTGACTACGACTAGAAATACATTCACGGACAACGACGTTCAGTACGCGGTGCGCATAGACCTACACGCTCCCTAATGTGTTGTAACCGCCAGAAATGAATAAGGGGATGGGGACCACCCAAACCGGGCGAAGCAGACGCGCCTTTGGAACTAAGAAGAATAGTTCCTTTTCAGAGGATCTTCATGGTGGCCCCAGGATCTATTATGATTGTCCAATATCAAGATGAAATGGATATATGTCGAAACATACGAGCAATACGACATAATCAATAAACTCGCGCACTCACTCCAATCCAAAAGCATGGCCTCCTCAAAATCATCGTGAACTGAATCTTCTATGTGCCTGGCAAAAACTACACGAGTCGGTCGGAAACTTGGGAGCCAGTGTATTTTAAACCGAAACTAGCCAACACTTGGAAGCGAAGATCTTACAAAAAATAAGATTTTCGGCGAGTGTCGTGGAGGTAACAAACACCAAACCATACATCCAACATGTATACTCTTTTCACTCATTCTTAATCCTAACACATAATTCTATTTCATGACCTGGAAGTTATCTACGTAATAGAATTCCAAAAATGCGGCCTACCACACGTACATATTCTGTTGTGGCTAGAAGAACACTGCAAGTGTAGCAACCCAGCTGAAATAGATGATATCATCTCAGCAGAAATCCCATGTCAGGCAGAAGATCCAGAAGGGTACAAGGTAGTTACTGAGTTTATGTTACACGAACCATGTGGTAATGATGCCAAGTCCCCAAGGAGGGGGGGCAGCGTGGGTCGCGCTCCATTAAACCCGTAGAGAAAAATGTTTTCAAACACTTTCCTATTATCATTTTTCTTTGAAATCCATGTTCCTTCCTGTCTTCTGAATGAATTTTCTCACTCTGACAGTCAACATAGCCACCTGCCATCTAAGATCCAATTCTTCCAAGTCATCTTCATCAATCTGCTGAAAATCCTCATTTTCAAGTTGAGGACTGGTTGTTGGTTGTGCAAAGAAAGAGCATGCTACATCATGAGCACATGGGGTAGATGAAACTTGACTAATTCCACCAGCAGTACTAACCCCAAAATCTCCACTGGCAGTACTAACTTCATTAGTACTGCTAGTGTTCTCAGAGGAAAGAAATGCCAAGTTCTGAGAAGTAGAAGTGGAACTTGAAGACCTTTTCATCTCATCTTCGTAGACCCTAAGGTTGTTGTAGAGGTCATCAATATCAATCTCATCAATGTCTGGCTTATTTCTCATGATTAGAGCAATTTGATTCCATGAAGGAGGAAGACTTCTTAGGAACTTCTGGTTGATATCTTCCTTTGATATTGGAGCACCATGAACCTCCAATTGACTTATGAGTTTTTGGAACCTATCATAAGCCTTGTCCAGACTTTCATTTGATGCAGTAGAAAAATTTTCAAACTGATGTTTTAGAACATTTTTCTGCATCTTCTTGGATTCTTCATTACCTCCAAACCTTGATTTGATTGCTTCCCAGAGTGATTTAGCATCTGCAACATTGTGAAACTTGAGGAGGTATTCATCAGGTATTGCTAAAAGCAAGATGCTCTTAACTCTTTCCTGATTCCTTTTAGCAGCCAGTTGTTTGGCAGTCTTAGGAGCAGGAGGAGCAGATGTTTCTCCAGTTGGTGCAGGCTCTTCTTCTAGATCTCCATTGACAATAACATCCCATAGGTTATGGTCTGTATGACAGATATATTGTCGCATTCTCATGCTCTAAATATCATATTCTCCCTTCTTGATGATAGGGATTTTCATTGCTGTGATAGTGGGTGGAGGAGTATCTTGTTCTGCCATCTTACAATTGAGTTCTTCTTATTCAGAGTTTCCACACAAGCTCTGATACCACTTGTTGGATCATTTACTGAATAGATCTTAACCTTTAGCTTGTAAAGGGTTTGTTCCTTTAGATAATTCTAAAGCAACAATAATGAAACATTGATTTGAACACTATTGATTATGCGAAAACTAATCAATAATGCTAAGAAGAACAGTATTAGGAATTAAAAAAGAACTTTATATTTTAACTTGAATTTGCCTAGGTTACAGATTACAAAACTATGATTGCTAATTGATCTCTATTGATCTGTGTAGAAATATATCTACTAACTATGCCTAGGGTTCTTTTTATACACCAATGAAACCCTAATGGGCTTTACAAAATGCATATAAAGATCATGCATATCCTTTCCTAAGATATCTCATGCATATCTCATAAACTGTACTAACTACTTTATACTAACGGTACTAACTATCTGATCAATACTTAACATTTTGTACTGTCAGTACTAATTACAACTAGCTGTACTAAGTAATATAACTAGCGGTACTAAGTCAGGAATGCATAATTCCCAACATAGGGTTTTGTTTTGTTGATTTTTGGTTCATTCTACCTATTTTGGTTGAACCGAATTCGGTGAAACCCTAGATCCCTTTTCCTGATTTTTGGTACAAAGCACAAGAGAAGGTTTTGGTATTTAATTTAGGTTACATTAGTATACACTTGTTGTTTGGGATATACATGAATCAAGGCTAGCATCCGGATGCACTTGGTTGACGTGTTTGTGTGAGCATCCGTAGAGGTGGAAACTTATCCACTTTTTAAATTGAAAGTTTAATCTAAAGAGTAATGAACTAAATCATAATTTTAGTATATTTTCTTTTCATAGAAATAATTGTTTGATTGTAAAATTATATCCACTTTTGCCTTGCTTTTTGCTGTAACTTTCCTACATTTCTTCTAAATAAGTACGGGTTTTTTTTGTGTGGTAGGAACAAACAAAATAATCATGTGTGCAGAAGGAAAAGTAAGGTTTCGTGTGAAGAAGGAAAAGGAAAGGTTTCGTGTTTGACTTTTACTTGTGAAGAGAACTATGATGGTGTATACTATAGCATGTACCTTTTATACAGGAAATCATATAAATATTGCATCTTTATTTGTGGAAATTTTTATTTTGATACTGTAATACTTTATCAAGATGGACCGTAAAGACAAGTTGTAAAGAGATGTAACATACTAACATGCATTTTATATATTCATTTTAACACCAATACTAATTTTCATATGTATACATAGCAACAAAGCTTGTAATTGATATGTGCGCTAACTCTATTTTCTAACCATTTGAACTATCAGTATACTCCGAAATGGTTATAAAGACCCTCTTTTCGGAACAAGTGTTAGCTTTTCTGGGCCGTGCTTAGCACAGCCTTAAAACATCGCTAGTTCAAGTTATAACTAGCTATCTATCCCTTTTGTTTAGTTTGGTTATGAGTAATATTGAAGTTATAAGTTATAACCATATATACATTTTGTTCATTTATAATGGTATTTTGTAGATATAAAAAGTTCGAAACATATTATACAATCATGCTAACTTGAAATTATGTAATGTTTAACTTATTTTCATCTTAACATAAAAATCTTTTAATTAATGAAAGAAGCAATTACATCTATATCCTTACTAAAGTTCAATATTACATCAATGTGCTTCTCACTTTTGTAATTACGTTAATATCCTTCCAAAACTTTGGTAATTACATAAATATCCTTTTCACTTTTGTAATTACGTCAATATTCTTCTCAAACTTTTGAATTCACATGTATATCCAAAAATCAACATGTTCTTTCATCTCTCGAACCAAAAAGTATATATGAAAAATATAATTATGATCAATATAAAAGATAGACAAAAGATATATAATAGACTAATAGTTTTAAAACTTAAAATAATTATAATTATGATTTAATTTATTTTTGAATATATATATGAGAATTTAAAAGTTTGTGAAGGATATTGATGTAATTACAAAAGTTTGGAAATGACATTGATGTAATTACAAAATTGAGAAGGATATTTATGTAATATTAATCTTCAAGAAGGATATACATGCAATTCTCTCTTAATGAAAATATTCTGTTTATAGCTAACGAAAATTATACTTAGTTTATAGCTAACGAAAATTATACTTATGGTTAAAAGTTGAAAACTAAAGATTTAAATATAACTTGCCAACCCACGCATACTTCAAGGAATTTTTTGTAACTTTATATGCATGACGGAACAAGAATAAAGATTTGTAGTGAATTTTATTTATTTGCCCCCTGTTATATTCTTCGCAAGTCTTTTATATGATAAAAGAAAATGTTTTTCGACATGAAGATTTTGGAACTTCTTTTATAATGCAGTATATAAATTACTATTATTATTAGTTTTTAAAAATGCTTGATTGAAAAAACTTAAAAATTTATTGATTTGACAGTTTTTTATAATAAACGAGGTTTTCGACTCGCGCTCCGTTGCGGAGCACTGGATGTCGATTTAGATAAAAATATTGTATTGGCTCAGACCAGCAAATAATCAAGCAAAGGGAACGTCATTTGTAAATTTGTCAATTCATTAGAGGGCTAATTGAGTTATTTGGTGCGATTTTCGGCACCACAAAAGCCGCTTATCAGTGATAAGATAAACGTGCATAAAGAATGACAGGAAGTAAAAGATGGTGAGGCGAAAAGTAATATGTATCAGATTACTTGTCACATCATTCTCTTTCATTCATCATCATTCTTTGGTAGAACGCATATTATCCCTGATAAGAGTCTTTTGTGAAGCGGAATACGGCATTGTAAAATAGTTTGTCTTTTTGGTTACAGATTCGCAAAATGAGTTGATCAGTAATATAATGGGCTTTTACAAAGAACAATGGAAAACCAAAGATGGCGTTGTGGAAAATGACTTGCACCAAATCACTTTCCACGATGTTCTCTTCAGTTTCTAAATGTTCTTTAGTAGATTGCATTCTGTTGATGATAAACGTCTTTTGTGTGTACGAACATGAGAAAACATGTTATACATTCTTGATACGCCCATATATCTAACATAGTCGTGTTACGTCCTGCAGTAGAAGAACTAACAAAAAAGGAGTGTATTTTATATTGGTGTTATCAATGACGGTGATACTTGTATCAATAACACACATATTTTATATTGGAGTTATAAACGACCACTTATGCCATTAGCTAACCGGATGTATCAAGATTGACCAGATTGTTTCCTAAAAGGTTTATAAAGTGTCACACCCCCAAAATATCGCAACGGAGAGGTAACCGAGGGCGCATGACGTTCATAGCACACAAGCACAAGATATAAAGATTGACCTCTATATGAGTCATTTGAAAAGTAGATCATTTGATAAATTTAAAGTACATCAAGTTTTTAACCAAATACGATAATAAGTTATGGTACAAAATGATAATTAGTTTGAAAGACATTAAAATGATCCAAGTTATGCAGCAAAAGACTTCAATGATGCGACTCCAGATGCAAGCCATGTAAATCAAGAACCTGATAAATACATGCTTAAAATGTCAACAATAATGTTGGTAAGTTCATAGGTTTAAGTAAATATAAGTATGAGTATGGACCACAAGATTTCAAGTGTATGATCATTGTAACACATACAATATCACATAAGTAAAAGTAGTTACGATTGCACTAAGCTCATGACACCGAAGCCTGAACAAGAGTTTGAGTGTTTGCAAATCAATGCAAGTTTATTGCCCAACAGGTATTTATCCCAAAATACATGTAGTTCCCAAATGGTATATGTTCGTTTGATCAGTACATCCGCATCAAGTAAGCGCTACTTACCCGGACGGGGATGTCAATTCGAATAGATCTATTCATAACATTTGCGCTTATACAAAGTGTTGGGATTCTAAATTTGATGAGACAAAATAAATAAAAGAATGAAACAAAAGGATCAGAATTGTCATTAAAGAATTCTTCAAGCTGGTGGAGAATTATGAAGATTTGGTCAAAGATGTTAAAGATAATGATTAGGAAACATATTAATGTGATTTAATATGATTTAAATAGTTTCCTTATCTATTGATTAGCTTCATTTGTAAGCCTTAATACCCCTCTATAAAAAGGGTATTAGGTGTGTAGGTTCAAGATATCAAAAAAAGTGTGTGTACACAAAGTGTTAATGATGTAGACGTCTAGTAGAGTTGGTGTAGCCCCAAGGATCTTTGATCCCTGTTAGATTGTAACCGTTCTAGAGTTGATCGTCTAGAATTGGGGCTTGATAGAAATGTATAAATGGTAAACCTTGTTGAATATCTTTGTTCTTATTCTGCTTTGTTTTTATAACTTATGAATATTGATATTATCCTAGATAAAGGTCTAAACAACCTGAGCTTAAACGATCTTTAGATTCAACATGTGGTATCAAAGCCATGGGGCTCTTGATCTAGGATCTACAAGGTTTTTGAAGAAACCCTAAAACCCTAATTTTTGAAAAATCAATTTGTGGTTAAAGTTTTATGGGGTTTTTGAGTTAAATTAATATAGCAATATTTATAATTGTCCTCTCTACCTTAATTGGTATGCAATACAATTGTAAATCATCGTTACTATTAAGGGTTTCTTGGTGTAGTTGATTTATGATGATGGATTTGGACCTCGTCGTATACATTCTTTTTTATCATCATCATTATTAAGGTTTTTATGCGAAACCCTAATACCATGGTTGCTCGTCGATTTGGTTTGATTATATTCGATCTTTGTTTTCTTTGTTCATCTATATGGATCGATTGCATAAGAAGCAGCATGTGTGATTGGTTATCATGGTTACAGTTTGGGTAACAAGATTTCTAAGAAGGTTTCTACTTTTCGTATATATGGCAGTTTATATAAGTAATGTTCTTGAATGTTAGTACTGCTACCAAGTATATATGAGTATTAATACTGTTCGTGATTGCTGATTAATGGTACTGTTCACTGTTGGGCTTTGAAAGTTTGTACTGTTCGACAAGAAAAGGTTAGTACTGTTTAAGTTTATGTTTGTACTACCTTTGTTGTCCGAGAAACGAGAGTTTGTACTGCTAATGGTGTCCGAGAAGTAGTTAATACTGCTAGTCGTTGCCGATATCAGATAACACACAGCAAAAGATGTCGGACAGAACTGACAGTTTGTTGAAGTACTTGGTTTTCGGATGGATTTAGATCTCGAATAGAACTATTTTTCAAATAGTTTATTCTTATTGATTTATGGTTCGTATATTTGTAGATGTATTAAAGATGTGATTATGAAGAAGATTCTTTATCACTTATTTGATGATGAAGTGGAATTTTTTAGATGTGTGATCTTATCATATCTTTTAGCCTTGGAGATAACTTGTTTGTGCTTTCATGATTTGATTGATAAAGACTTGATTGATCTAGTTTTACCTGATGTAAGGAGGTACGTTGTAGTACTCACAGGTATTTACTATCACTTAAAGGAGTTACATTATTGTGCTCAGTGTCTCATAATAGATGAGGATTTTATCAAGAGATTGAGGTCTACTCTCGGAGAAGAAGTGTGAGTTTCTTTATTATATTTTAGTGCAAGACATAAGACACAAGTTTGGGTTATTCTAATTCAGCATCAAATTCGTTATACTCTATTTTCTTCATCAGTGATCACTACATATAGCCTACAGAGTTCGAGATTCAAGAGATGGTAAACATATGGGTTTCAGGGGACATTATTTCAGGGGAAGCTTATTGATTAATTGTTTTAACAATCTGCTGGTTGCATATTACTGAAGAACCCCTACTTGAATTATAACAAAAAGGGAGTTGTTTCATTCATATATTATTCAGGGGAATGTGTCGTGTCTTAGTGGGTTTCTGTCATTATTCAACGTTGGGGATGAAGGATTGTTGGGAATTATATTTTCAGTTGATAAGTCAAAACACGAATGAAATTAAGTTTGAAACATGAAGGATACCATATTTATAGTCAAAGAATACTAAAAAAGATAAAATTTGAAAGTTTTGGATCATTGTTAATGATTGAATAATTGGTCAAAGATATAATTTGGTCAATGATATCTAATTTGGTCAAAGAATAGCTAATTGATTTTATCATTATTATCATTATTTAGTTTACCATGTAAACTATGACTCCTTATACTATAATAAGGAGGTTTAAGGTATGTAGTTTATGCAATCATCATAGTTAAGTAGCTACTACTAATGAGAGTCTAATAGTTAGTTTATGTAATAGTTATTAGTTAGTTTATAGACGTGTTATAGTCGTCTATATGTATTAGTAGCCTCAAGGATCATAGGATCCATGTTACAGTTAGGTAACGTATTAATAAAATTGAGGCATGAACATTCGGTTAAAACCTTGTTTAACAACATTACTGTTCTTTATGATTTCCGATGTGCTTATTAATGTTGTTTGTAAAACATATCCTAGATGGGCTAAACGATTCTCAACTTGTGTAAACTTTAAAAACAAGAACAAACTTGTAAGGGGAAACCTTGTTAGAGGTTTGCCTTCAAAGATTTTTGAAAATGACCATTCTTGTGTTGCTTGTCAGAAAGGAAAGCAACACAAAGCCTCCTGTAAGGCCAAACTTGTGAACTCAATCAGCAAACCCTTACATATGCTACACATGGATCTATTTGGTCCTACAAATGTTAAGAGTTTAATGAAAAAGTCTTATTGTCTAGTTGTCACTGATGACTTTAGTAGATTTTCTTGGGTATTCTTTTTGGCCACTAAGGATGAAACTAGTGGGATATTAAAGACCTTCATAACAGAAATAGAAAATCAACTAGAGCACAAAGTAAAAGTTATCAGAAGTGACAATGGAATCGAGTTCAAAAATAGTGTAATGAATCAGTTCTGTGAAATAAAGGGTATTAAGAGGGAATTTAGTGTTGCTAGGACTCCTCAGCAGAATGGTGTTGCTGAGAGGAGGAATAGAACACTGATAGAGGTTGTAAGAACTATGTTAGTTGACTCTGAGTTGCCAACCACCTTTTGGGCTGAAGCAGTTAATACTGCTTGCTATGTGCTAAATAGGGTCTTAGTCATTAAGCCTCATACCAAGACACCTTATGGACTTATTCGTGGAAGAACCCCATTGATAGACTTCATGAAACCTTTTGGGTGTCCTGTTACCATCTTAAATACCAGGGATCATCTAGGCAAGTTTGATGGAAAAGCTGATGAGGGATTTTTTATTGGGTACTCTGTGGTTAGCAAGGCTATGAGAGTATTTAACAAGAGGACCAGGATTGTTGAAGAGACCTTAAACATTATATTTCTTGAAAATACACCTAATGTGACAGGAAATGGACCAGACTAGCTTTTTGATGTTGATTCTTTGACAATATTTATGAACTATGTGCCAGTTGTTGCAGGAAATCAAACTAATGGTATTGCAGGAACTAGAGATAACATTGTTACAGGTCAAGCTGAGAAGAAGATAGAACCTGAACAAGAATACATCCTAATACCTTTCTGCACAACTGATCCATTAAGGTCCTAAGGATAGTGAAGAAGATTCTGGAATGAAGCCTACAGAAGTGGATGTAAGTGGAGCTTCAGATAAAGATAGGGAGGATGATCAAGCCACACGAAGTGAGTTTGAAAGGCTACTTCAACAAGAAAAGCAGACTGTACATCCTAACAGCACTAATAGTATTAATACTATTAGTACACCTGTTAGTACTGTTGGACCATCTTTTACTAATGATGCTCCATCATCACCAGTTAATGCTGCTAGAACTTCTGAGGAACATCTATTTGAACAATTTTCTCCTTTCAAAAATGTATTTACTCTTCCAGATGTTCCAAATGTGTTTTCAATTGATGATACTAGAATTTTTGGTAATGCTTATGATGATGAAGATGAAGATGTGGGTGCAAAAGCTGACCTAAACAACTTGGAAACAACCATGAATGTCAGTCCTATTCCCATAACCAGAATTGACAAGGATCATCCTAAAGACCAGATCATTAGAGACTTAACTTCAGCTATTCAAACAAGGAGAATGACCAAGATTTCTGATGAACATGCTATGGTAAGTTACATTAATAAGCAGAGGAGAACAAATCACAAAGATTATCAAAATTGCTTATTTGCCTGTTTTCTCTCTAAAAAAGAACCCAAGAATGTGATTCAAGATCTGGAAGATCCAAGCTGGATATAGGCAATGCAAGAGGAGCTTCTACAATTTCAACTTCAGAAGGTTTGGACACTGGTTAATCTACCTAATGGCAAGAGGGTCATTAGAACCAAATGGGTCTTTAGAAACAAGAAAGATGAGAGAGGAATTGTCATTAGAAACAAGGCAAGACTGGTTGCACAAGGTTACACCCAAGAAGAAGGTATTGATTATGATGAGGTTTTTGCTCCTGTTGCTAGGATAGAAGCAATCAGGTTATTTTTGGCCTATGCATCATTTATAGGGTTCATTGTGTACCAGATGGATGTGAAGAGTGCCTTCTTATATGGTACTATTGAAGAGGAGGTATATGTTTGCCAACCTCCTTGTTTTGAAGATCCACAGTTCCTTGACAAAGTGTATAAGGTAGAAAAAGCTTTATATGGTCTACATCAAGCTCCTAAAGCCTAGTATGAGACCTTGTCTACCTACTTAATTGAAAATGGATTTAGAAGAGGCACTATAGATAAGACTTTGTTCATCAAGAAGGACAAAGGTGATATCTTGTTAGTACAGGTGTATGTTGATGATATCATCTTTGGGTCCACAAAGAAGTCTTTATGTGATGAGTTTGAAGGTTTGATGCACAAAAGATTCTAGATGAGTTCTATGGGGGAACTCACTTTCTTCTTAGGACTGCAAGTACAACAGAAGGAGGATGTAATCTTCATTAGCCAAGATAAATATGTGGCTGCAATATTAAAGAAGTTTGATTTTGTCACTGTAAAGACAGCAAGCACTCCTATGGAACTTGGTATGTGTTTAATTACACATACCTTTTACCTTTTAAAACGAGCTAAAATAACCAAAAACGGACTTAAAATGCCAAATATTTGACGGCTTCTAGACCTGACATAATGTTTGCTGTTTGTGCTTGTGCAAGGTTTTAAGTTACTTCTAAAGTCTCACATCTTAATGTTGTGAAGAGGGTCTTTAGATACTTGAAAGGTCAACCTAAATTGGGTTTTTGGTATCCTAGGGATTCACCATTTGACTTGGAAGCTTTTTCTGATGGTGATTATGCTGGAGCTAGCCTTGATAGGAAATCAACAATAGGAGGTTGTCAATTTCTTGGCAAAAGATTGATTTCATGGCAATGTAAAAAGCAGACTATAGTTGCAAACTCTACTACTGAAGCAGAGTATGTTGCTGCTGCTAATTGCCGTAGGCATATGTTATGGATCCAAAATCAAATGCTTGATTATGGGTTCAACTTCATGAACACCAAGATTCACATTGATAATGAAAGCACCATTTGTATTGTGAAGAATCAGTGTTTTATTCTAAAACCAAGCACATTGAAATAAGGCACCTTTTCATCAAAGATTCTTATGAGAAGAAGTTGATTCAAGTTATCAAGATTCACATAAACCATAATGTTGCAGATCTTCTCACAAAGGCTTTTGATGTTAGCAGGTTTAACTTTCTGATTGCTAGCATTGGATTACTTAATCTCTGAAGTATTGTTTGAGGGGAGGTTAATTAAGATTGATGAAAGGGAATGTATCATTAAGCAGAAGTGCGTGAAGGGTCAGGAAATCCCACTAAACCCCAACACACATCCACGACTGTATCACTGTCTAATCTTGAACCAATCACTGTTCTATTACAATCTTAACCCAAAAAGTCTCAAAAACCTAGGAAAGCCAAAAGGACCACTAAGATATCTCAATCTAGTGGACCTATTCACCTTGATGTAAATAAGACTATCTATAAGGAGTGGGAAGACAGAATAGAAAGGGCTGCCACTACTGCTTCTAGCTTAGAAGCAGAGCAGGACAGTGGTAACATAAATAGGACCCAATCCATGGAAACACTTAATGAGTCTTTTCTTCAGGAAACTAATTCAGGTAGTGGTCCCAGCTGCCAAGATACCATATTGGAGGATGCAGAAGCTTAAACTAGGTTTGAGGTTGCATCTAAACAGTCCAATAATCTACCTCTCTTAAAAGTTAACACACTTGGAAGTGGGGAGGACAACATGAAACTAAAAGAATTGATGGTATTTGTACAAAACTGTCTAATATTGTGAGCAAAAAGAAAAGAGAGATGTGTGAAACAAAAATAGAAAGAGTGACTTAGTGAGCAAAAGAATTAAGAGATAAAGTGAGATTAAAAACAAAAAGAGAGTTTGTGAGAATCAAAATTGATGATGGAAATGCTTTTTGGAAAGAAATTAGGGTTAATATTGGTATCTTAAAGTTAATGCTGCTCAGCTTAAACTTAATGCTGCTAAACTTAAGTTAACGCTGTTAGGCTTAATTTACTATTGCCGTATTAGTTTATGCTGCTAGGCATTCACTTACTGCTGTTAGGCATAAGTTAATGCTGCCAGGCATAACTTTCTACTGTTGGGTTAGTTAATAATGTTAGGCTTAACTTAATGCTGCCAGTTCAAGTTAATGATGTTGAGGGTGAGTTCATAAATACTTCGATTAAGGGTTTCAATCACTCATTCATTTGATTTTACACATTGTTATCCTCTCTAATCATAAACCCTAACTCAATTTCATCTTTAATCATCAAAACCCATTACAATGTCGACCCCAAAGTTTATTGAAACTCATAATTTGGTTGCGTTTTTGGAGAAACCCGAAGAAAGTAATGGGTTTGAGGAAATTATTGATTTTTTAAATGCAAGTTCTGTCCAATATGCGTTAACGGTCAATCCAACAATTTATACTACCTGTATTGAACAGTTCTAGACATCTGCTAAAGTCAAAACAGTTAATGGGGAACGACAGATACAAGCCCTAGTAGACAAGAAGAAGGTAATCATCTCTGAGACAAGTATAAGGAGTTATCTTAAGTTGGATGATGCTAAAGGAACATGTTGTCTACCCACTGCTACCATTTTTGCAGAATTGGAAAGAATGAGGTATGAAAATCTTACTCAA
Source organism: Tanacetum coccineum (assembly GCA_026074375.1). Classification (NCBI taxonomy): domain Eukaryota; kingdom Viridiplantae; phylum Streptophyta; class Magnoliopsida; order Asterales; family Asteraceae; genus Tanacetum; species Tanacetum coccineum. The sequence continues at coordinate 27,996 of BQNB010025358.1, forward strand.
AAGCTTACATTCTATTAAGCTTATTTCTCATCTCAATGGAAATTTCTCATCCATACCATACTGCAATGCCTTAGTGCTAAGACTACATCCTAGAATGAATTTAGTAGCACTATGGCATCTGCTATCATATGTCTTTCCACAAACCAAAAATTCAACTTTCCAAGTATATTTTTGACAATATGGTTAAAAACTTGGATGGTGGGGTAAAAGTTTTCATGTACCCAAGATTTGTGCAAGTCTTACTGGACAAACAAGTAGAGGGAATGTCCAAGCACAAAGGGGTTTATGTTACACCTTCCTACACCAAGAAGGTGTTTGCTAACATAAAGAGACCATGCAAAGGTTTTTCTAGAAGGGTTACACCACTATTCTCCATAATGATGGTTCAAGCTACAGAAGACATGGGTGCAGATTCAGCTACTCCTACTAATTCTCATTCGATACCTATTATCACTCAACCATCATCCTTAAAACCTCAAAAGAAAAAAATCAAGAAGGAAACAAAGGAAGGACAGTGCTCTTACAGAGCTTACTACTGAAGAGACTACTCCTGAGGAACATGTCTCTACCCCTTCCTATGATCCACCTCCAAGTGGTGAGGATAGAATGCAACTTGCTGAATTGATGAATTTATGTACAACCTACAGGAGAAGGTCCTTGATTTAGAGAAAGCCAAGACTTCTCAAGCAAAGGAGATTGCTAGTTTAAAGAAGAGAGTCAAGCAGTTAGAAAAGAGAAGGAAGTTAAGAACTTCAGGGCTAAGAAGGTTAAGAAATATTGGTTCCTCTAGCAGGGTAGAATCCTCTAATGATGCCAGTTTAGGTACTCAGGAGGATGCATCCAAACAAGGGAGGAAAATTAAAGATCTTGATGCTGATGCAAAAGTGACTTTGGTAGATGAGACTCAAGAGATGAATGATGACAACCTGATGTTTGATATAAGTGTGTTGGAAGAGCATGGAATTGAGTTTGAAAAGGTAGTTGAAGAGCCTGTAGTTAGTGTTGCTACAACTACAAAGTCAATTCCAATTAGTACTGCTGAAGTAGTACTACTGCCAGTGCCAATGTTGAAATTTCAGATGAATTGACTCTTGCTCAAAATTTGATTGAAATCAAAACTGCAAAACCCAAGCCTGTTACAACTGCTGCTACAACAATTAAATATGTTAGACCAAGGGCTAAGGGAATTATATTTCATGATCAGGAAGAACAAGTACCCGCATCTACAAAAACATTTTCTTCTTTACAATCATAAATTCCACAAGTAAAAGACAAAGGCAAAGGAAAAATGGTGGAGCCTAAAGTGCCATTAAAGAAGAAAGATCATGTTGCTCTTGATGAAGAAATGGCTAGAAATCTTGAAGCTCAGTTGCAAGCTGAACTTATTGAAGAAGAGAGGCTTGCAAGGCAAAAGGAAAAAGAAGCCAACATAGCTTTGATTGAATCATAGGATAACACACAAGCTATGATGGAGGCAGACTTTGAATTAACTTAGAGGCTACAAGTAGAAGAATAAGGAGAAATAACCATTGAAGAAAGATCAAGATTGTTTATAGAGCTCATAAACATAAAAAAGAAACACTTTGCAAAGTTTAGAGCTGAATATATAAGAAGAAAGCCACCTACCAAAGCTCAAAAAAGAAATCAAATGTCCACCTATTTAAAGAATATGGTTAGATACAAACATAGTCAGTTGAAGAGCAAAAGATATGATGAAATCCAAAAGTTGTTTGATAAGGAAATGAAAAGAGTAAATACTTTTGTGAACATGAATTCAGAAGTAGTAAAAGGTAGCGAGATGAGAACAGAGGAAAGCTCTAAAAAAGCAAGGGATGAACTTGAATCTGATATGTCAAAGAAGCAGAAGATAGAGGTGATGAGAAGTTGAAAAAAAAAAAAAAAAAAAAAAAAAATGAATGATCAAGAGGAGGCAGAGATAAAAAGGCATATTAAGATAGTTAAAGATGATGAGGTAGCAATTGATGTTATACCTTTAGCTACTAGGCCTCCAGTGATTGTTGAATACAAGATTGATAAAGATGGAAGGATGGGATACTTTAAGTTGATAAGGGCTGATGGAAGCTCAAAAAGGTATTCAACAATGATAAAGACGCTTCAGGGTATTGATAGAGAAGACTTGGAGACCCTTTGGAAGTTGTTTAAAGCTAAACATAAGAATACAAGGCTAGAGGAGGATTATGAAAGAGTGTTATGAGGTGATTTGAAAATAATGTTTGAACTTGACATAAAAAGTAAAGTATGCAGAAATCTACAAGGGTACAAAGTGACTGTTTGGAAGCTGTTTGATAGCTGTGGAGTGCACTTTGTAAGGTTTAGAAATCTACATATCTTTGTGTTGGTTGATAAAATATCCCCTAACACTAATAATAATCTCAAACATGCTGAACAAAAAGCTTCAAGCTGATCGTTGGAATAAGATGTGTTATCAACTACTCAAGCTCATAACAAAGCAAGAAAAGGGTCAATGAGGTGTTTGAATGCATCCTCCTGGTGATGATGAAGACTTTTAATAAAACTTGAAGATTCAGATGATGAACATCAAGTTTAGGGGAGGATTGTTAGGTTTAAAAGACTTCAAGATGATTCTTAGAGTTACTACTACTCATGTATATATTAGTGATGTCAAGCATAACTTTGTACTGTTAGTAATACTAATGAAAATTATGCTAAGTAGTTAGTACTGGTAGTATAAAGTTACTACTGCTAGTTACTACTGTTAGTATAATTTAGTATTGTTAGTATAAAGTTACTGCTGCTAGTAGAAGTTAAGACTGCTCAGAGATGAAGACTGAAAATATACTAAGTAGTTACTACTGCTAGTACAAAAGTTAGTACTGCTAGTGTATGTTAGTACTGCTAGAGTAAACTTTTAAGTAGTTAATGCTGCTTGTGCTCAGTTACAACTGTTGAGTACTTACAACTGCTGGAAGGATTAATGCTGTCAGAGATGAGATCAAAAGACATATCAGAGAAGAGATAAAGGTTGATTGAAGAACAAGAATACTTATGAAGATAAGTATCAATTATTTGTAAAGAAGATATGTATAAACTTATTTGTTTAAGAGATTATGTTTACTTATAGAAAAGATCATAATCACTTGACGCGTTTTGTAAGCCCATTAGGGTTTCCTTAGTGTATAAAAGGAACCCTACGACATAGATCTAGATATCAGTTTTTCATATTAGTATTCATAGTTTGCATAGCAATCATAGTTAGTATTCATAGCTATTTTGTAATTCAAAATAGTATTCAATATATTGAAAGTTTAGTAAAGATCTTGTTTTTACTGTTTCATTGTTCTTCTTAGTATTGCAAACTAGATTCCGCATAGTTTGTGATATTCTCAATCTTAGTTTCTACTATAGTTCTCTTGGATCTATCCAATAAAACTAAGCTTTAACAAGCTAAGTAAAATCTGTCAAGAAGGGATCAACAAGACATGAAAATCCACTCGAGATACTTCTAGTCTACTATCATATATCACCAAACTATTCCTCTTTCACTTCACTTGAAAATGATACTCGAAAACGTCAACAATAATGTTGGTGAGCTCGTAGGTTTGACCTTAAACCCAAAAGTTGTGTCAATATCTCAAACAGTGGACACTAGTGCTATATGACAGTGAATATATGCAAATAACCCATAGCATCTCCTCTAATCAACAACCATATGTCATTTACACACCTAAAGGGCCTACCAGCTGGAGCACTAAAATTAGGGAATACCAACACAATAGGGTAGGTACCTCCGCTCAAATATCACACAATTCACTGGGTAGGATACCCATCTGATCCAAACAATCATACAAATACTGGGTAGGCGTACCCATCCGATCCAAACAATCATGCAACACATAATATTCACATAGCAGTCATAAGCACATATCTTGTCCTAAAAACAAAACCACATTTCACACAGTTCAATTCAAAACAGTTCAAAACACATTTGAGTATCATTTTCCCCCAACGGAAAATAGTAGAAAAATGGGGCTACGAGAACTCACCTCAAGCAAGTCTTTAGCAACCAAATCTCAATCACACAAGCAAATGCAACGACGCCCGCACACGACCTAGTCCAGTTAATGTCCCAATTTAATCATCCATTTCCAAAACAATCTTCACGTTTGATGCATAGAGTTTAGACGCGTTGTACAATTACTCATAACAATTTAGTGGTGTGATGGTTGACGACATATCCCAACAATCATATCAATCCCATTACTCAATAATACATACTTATACTATTTAGAGAAATAGATAAGTAATATACGTAAATATTTATAATGAATAATTATAAATATATCTCCGTAAGACCATTCGGTAACCTATGTCACAACGAAAATAATCATATTAAAGTTGAAAATGGAATGTTTACTCATAATAAACATATTTGAGAAGTTTCGAGAAAAATTATATTTTTTGTCTTTTAGTGAATTTATTAAAATAATTAAATAATTAAATAGTATTTTATTATTTAAAATTAAAAATTATGTTCTTAAGTGAAATTTTCTAAGTATAAACTTTTTACGAAATTTCGACATGACCCGTACGTTAATACAACATTTTTCGAGGTTTCAAACCTTAATTTTCACTTTTTACCAATTCGAAACTTTTCGCCAAAATTCCAAAATCTCGATCTTTAACGTTTTCTAACAAGGTTTTCCCTAAAATATCGTTCAATATCACTTCATATATACATTTTCACTTTCAAGAGTCCGTCAAAATTCTTATAACGACTAAATATCGCTTATTGGGCTTTTAGGCCCAATAAGGGTCCATTTAATGATATTTAGAAAGCTAAAATTCGATCCCAAGTCCAAAAACCAAGGTCCATTTACATACATAAGTCATACTATATAGTAGAGAAATATTCGAACCATAATAAGCCCTCCCATTAAGCCACGGCTTAAATAGACTTATTAGGCCGTGAGTCCATAAGCTCCAAAATACGTATATTAAGCTTGAAAATAAGCTAATAAGCTACATATCGCATTTGGTTACTACCATAAGCCTAAAAAATAATCCAAAACATACTTCATAACACAAAAATAGTCAAAATCACTTTCCTAGTGATTTTGGGAAGGGGGCGTGGCATTTAATCCCAAAATAAGCCAAGAAATAGCTTAAAAATAAGCCCGCATAAGCTATACAAGCTACTATAAAAAATAAGCTATATAGCAACATATATTATTCAACCATCACAACCACAACATCAAAACTACAAAAATCTCCTTTTTCCTCTTTATATCCCACGAACCAAACACCCTCTTTTTATTCGTTTCGTTTCCACAAATCGATTTTCAAGACGATCAACTTGTACAACTAACATCTATGCATCAAAATAAACCCAAAAGGACAAACGAAATTTAAATTTGAAAACTTACAAGAAAATATTCAAAAATGTATATTTTGACACGAACCGGACATCCCAAATGTTTTTTAATTGAATACCCAAATACTCGTATCAACCCGGAATATCACGTTCTCGATCAAAGTTGGAAAATTTATGGATGTTTGTTGTTGGCTTAATTCGGACGCACCATACACACACACTTAAGTGTGCGTTTATTTTTTTGAAATGAAATGGAATTATGAGAAGCTAGTGGAAGGAATATATTTGTACATCTTTTAGACAAGCTTGCTAAAAAATGTCATGTTGTCTCTCCTTGACTTATTTGACCGGCCATAGGATCCAAGGGGTCTCGGGTCTTTCTTTTCGTGTCGGGATCATTTAAATACTCGTAAAACTCAACCGTAAAATTTATCCCAAAGTTAATTAGCATTTTTATTCACCTTAAAAATACTTTTCCATTAACCTAGAGTATTTACACGACATATTTTCACTTTAAACCCTTCAAAACTCATTTGAACATTAACGGACGTGTTGGACTCATTTTTTTGGCATTTCTTAACATTCACGGGTCAAACCACCCGGAATACAAATAACACAATAATACCTTCCAAAAGGGATTATTAATCAAATAAACCATAAATCACCACAATTCTTATAAAATCACCACCGTCAACACAGTACAAAATCTGAATAAACTGACAAAAGTTAAATAGTCAAAGGACTATAAATGAAATATTCAAATCACAAAAGGGCAAAGGTTACATTCTACCCCCTTAAAAGAATTTTGACCTTGAAATTCAGCTACTAACATCACTAAACAAATGCGGGTACTTCAATTTCATTTGATCTTCACATTCCCACGTGAATTCAGGACCACGTTTCGAATTCCACCAAACCTTGACGATGGCAATCCTACTACGCTTCAGCTTCTAAAAACTCCTTTCTAAATTTTTCTACAAGCTCTTCAAAAATTTCAACTTGAGCATCTAATCATAAATCTCATCTAAAGGTACTTGCAGTGTTGGATCAGCCAAACACTTCTTAAGGTTTGACACGTGGAACGTGTCATGAACACCATTCAACTCCTCAGGCAAATCTAACCGATAGGCCACAGGGCTTACTTTCTCAATAATCTCAAATGGTCCAACAAATCAAGGTGCTAACTTCCCTTTCTTCCCAAAGCGCATTACACCTTTCCAAGGCGACACTTTGAGCAAGACATAGTCACCTACACTAAACTTTAGAGGCTTCCTCCTCTTATCAGCATAACTTTTCTAGCGATTACGCGCAGCCTTAAGTCTATCCATAATCTGCGAGATCTTCTTAGTAGTCTCTTGAACTAACTCAGGTCCTATCAACTGACCTTCTCCAACCTCAGCCCACATAATTGGCGAACAATACTTTCTACCATACAATGCCTCAAACGGAGCACATCTCACACTAGAATGATAACTATTGTTATACAAAAACTCAACCAATGGAAGATGAACATCCCAACTTCCTCCGAAGTCCAAGACGCACGTTCTAAGCATGTCTTTCAAAGTCTGAATAGTACGCTCACTCTGACCATCGGTCTGAGGGTGATAAGCCATAATCATGTCTAAACAAGTTCCTAATGCCTCTTGCATTGACTGCCAAAACCTTGATGTGAAACGACTATCATGATTCGATATAATCGAGATCGGCACACCATGTCTAGCAACTATCCCATTCAAATACAATCTAGCCAATCTATCCATCTTATAATCCTTACGCATAGGTAGAAAATGAGCAGACTTAGTCTTCGGTTACATATGACCTAGATTGGTCATGCCCACTATAGTCTAGCAATTAGTCACAAAATACATAGCTATTCTTCCCCATTTAATACAGGAATCTCATGTTGCTGGAGCAAGCCAGATGGCCTTTGATGTTCAGCCTTAACCTTTAATCAAGTTAAACACTTACTAACATACTCAGCTATGTCCTTTTTCATTCCAGGCCACCAATACCTATCTCTTAAATCGTAATACATCTTATCAGCTCCTAGGTGTACTTTGAATTTTGGGCTTCATCCATTATCAGGGTTCTCACCTCACCCTTCAAAGGTACCCATATTCGATCCAGGTAGTACAAAGTCCCATCACTTCTCTGTTCTATCATCTCATCCAAACCTTTTTGTAATCCTGCAAACTCATCCACAGCCTCCTTCTGACCTGACAGTATCCTATCCTTGATACTCGACTGAATGGTTATATTCATAGCTCTAACTCTCTTAGGCTTTACTATTTCCTTCCTACTTAGGGCATCAGCCACCACATTCACCTTACTAGGATGGTAGCGAATTTCACAGTCATAATTACTAAACAACTCTATCTAGCGACGTGTCGCATATTCAACTCTTTTGACTAAAGATATGCTGGAGACTTTTATGATCTCATATATATGACACTCTTTGTCCCATACAAATAATGTCTCTAGATCTTAAGGGCAAACATGGATCGTACCCAAACTCCAAATCGGGGTAGTATAATTTTTCTCATGAAGTTTCAACTGCTAGGAGCAATGGCTTATCACCTTACCTTTTTTGCATTAACACACAGCCTAGTCCTATCCTGGACGCATCACATATACCTCTATAGTCTTTTGAACCTATCAGGGGAGCAGAACATGCGCATTTATCATAACTTATCCTTCAAGGTTTAAAATGCCAATTCCTGTTCCTCACCCTAATCAAAGTCTTACACTTCTGAGTTAAGATAGTAAGAGACTTAGCTATCTTAGAAAAGTTCTCAATGAACCTACAATAATATCTAGCCAATCCTAAGAATGAACGAACCTTAGTTAGAGTTCTAAGGGCTTTCCAATTCTTAACAGCTTCAATCTTATTAGGGTCTACATGAATCCCATTACCATTTATCACATGCCCAAGAAACTGTACTTCTCTTCGCCAGAATTCACACTTAGAAAACTTAGCATACAGTTTCTCCTTTTTTAGCAGTCCCAAGACTAACCTTAAGTATTCTACATGCTCCTCTTGAGTCTTAGAGTAGATTAAGATATCATCTAGAAACACTATCACAAACTTATCAAGATAAGGCCTACAAACTCTATTCATTAAATCTATAAATACCGCTGATGCATTAGTCAGACCAAAGGGTATTACTGTGAACTCGAAATGTCCATAACGAGTTTTAAACGCAGTCTTTGGAATGTCATCCTCATGCATACAAAGCGGCTGGTATCCAGACCTAGGACTATCTTTTGAGAAAAACTTCGACCCTTATAGCTGATCAAATAGATATCAATCTAAGATCGGATAATCGTTCTTAATAGTCAACTTATTCAATTCTCTATAGTTAATACACATTCTAAAAGAACCATCCTTTTTCTTTACAAACAATACTGGTGCTCCCTAAGGCGAAGAGCTTGGTTGAATGAAACCTTTGTCTTGGAGTTCCTTGAGTTGTCCCGATAACTCCTCCAGTTCGGAAGGTGCCAAATGATAGGGAGACTTTGCTATCGGTACAGCTTCAGGGATTAACTCAATTTGGAACTCAGTTTCCCAGAGAGGTGGCAATCCTGATAAATCATTCAGAAATACCTCGAGAAAATCTCTAACCACAACAATCTCTTATTGTTTTATATCGCTAGCCTTAACACTCATCAAAAGTCTCGCTTTCTCTTTCGGTCTTGCTCCTAAGACTCTAAGCACCTTGCCATCTAGTAGTGATATCCTCACTACTTTCTCATGACAAACTATTTCAGCCTTATGATTAGACAACCAATCCATACCTATAATCACATCAAAACTCCCATGCCCAAATGGTATCAAATCGATGTCAAAGATATGACCCTCGATTTCTAGTTTGCAACCCTTAATAACCTTATCAATATCTACTAGCTGCCAGCTAGCTATCTCAATCTCATATCTGAAACCTAATTCGCTGGGCTCTATGCATAACAGAGATATAAAAGTAGTGGAAACAAAACTATAGTCGGCACTAGAGTCAAATAAGGTAGTGGCAAAATGATTGTTTAAAGTAAACATACCCGTCATAATGTTTGGGTCCTGGCGAGCATCCTCTGCTCCCAACATGAATGCCCTACCCCTAGCTTGGTTCCCTTGGTTTCCACGACCCTGACCCCCTTTATTAGCAAAAACTTGGTTTGGACGATTTCCTTCCGGTTCTTGTGCCCTATTCAATCTAGGACAAGCTGACCTGAAATAGTCGGTACTACCACACTCATAACATGCCTTAACAGTTGGGTTTCTAGCATTGATAGGATTTACATTCCTCAACACGCCTCTATAATCCTTTTCTAAATGACCCGGGCAGTTACAGTTAAAGCATGTGCGACAAGGCCCTCCGGGTGCATGGTAGGAGTTGCAGGTGGTACACTTGGGCCAAGTACCCATATTGTCTCTTCCTACAGGGTTTACAATAGTACAAAAAACATTCTCAGTCCTAGTCCTCTTATTGTCATCCCTACCATTCTTATCCTTGCTAGTTTCCCCCACATTTACTCTTTTCTTAACTTTTTTAACTGATTCATTCCTAACAGCCTCATCGGTTAGTGTACCAGAAATCTGCACTGCCTTCTACATAGTCTTTAGCTTCGTTACTGCCACCATCCTACGGATTTGTGAAGCAAGGCCATACACATACCTCTCAATCATCCTACTTTCTGGAGTTACCAAGTGAGGAACTAACCTCGCCAACTCATGAAACCTATCAGTATACACAGCATGGCCAGCCCTGACCATGGCGTGATTCCACAATTCAGATTCCAACTTTTGCATCTCATGACTAGGACAAAACTCTTGTATCATCATAAACTTAAAGTCATTCCATGACATACTAACAACAACTTCCCGGCTTAGCGTGCGGATCTGAGAGTTCCACCACGTTAAAGCCTTACCCACAAATGAACCAGCAGTGTATTTCACTTTTTGGTCATTACTACAACCACTCATATCCTGTACGTTCTCCATTTTCTCGATCCAACGAGTAAGAACTACAACACCTCCCTTACCATCATATTCCTTAGGGTTACAAGCTAAGAACTCCTTATATGAACAACCTACCCGGTTGCCATTTACTAACACATTCCCCACGTTCTCCTGAATGTTCTCATTAACCACATTACCATTCTGATTTCCAACATTTCCTCGGTTACTAACCTGAGCTAGCATGGCGGGTAAGAGGTTCTGCAATTATTGGGCAATGATCGTTAAGAAGTCGGATGTACCCCCATTGGCTCCCTCTACATTCCTATTGACTCCCTCTACACCCTTATTAGCTCCCTCTACACCCCCATTAGCTCCCAAACCCTTGTCATTTCCTTGACCATTCAAATCCTCAACACGCTCATCATTACCTTCCCTAGGTCTTCTACCCCTTCCACCTCTACCAACCCGTTCACCCATTCCCCCTTTTAGTGATTTGGCAGCAGGCCGGCCAGCACTTCGGGTCCTCATCCTTGGCGGCATTATCTATACAGGAGGACATGGTTCAACGTATGGTAAGTTGGGAAGACTCGCACATATATATAGAATATCTTACTATATATAGCCAGATATACACGTAACTCTACCTTACGGTGTCAACATCGATTTGTGTAAACAACACTATCAAGTATGAGTGAGTTGCAATACGCTTATAGCTACGTTGGCCACCGTACTTATATTTGCATCTTTTCCCAGTCATATTCAATATTGAGCCCACCCATTTCAATGACTGACATAACTAAGGCACCAAACCATGAACATACAAAGGCACACAAAAGTAGAACACCGCGCACATAGATCCTATACGCAACTAAGCGACGGATCTTACGTTATAGTCTAGGCCAATCCACCTAGTTCTCTATAACCTTGGCTCTAATTACCAATCTATCACACCCCGACAATGGCGGAAACTCGGGAATGCAACATAATGATCAATCATAACACAAGATACAAAATAGAGAAAACTACATTGCATAAACTCCAAGTGCTATGAAGATCATCAACCTTGAACAAACTCAAGTGATGTCCTAAATTGCAACTAAAATCCACAATCTCTTACAATTATTCATATGCCCTCATAGGGGACCACAATCCAAACTTATTCCAAAACATCCAAAACTAAAATCAAACAACAAGCAAGCAAGACTTCAAACAAAATTCCACACGGAATACTTCCAAGTCTACTATCAATCACCAAACTACTCTTCTCCATCAATTTCTCGCCAACTCCATAACCCCACCTCTGTCACCTCGTTGACCTCCCACAAGCATCTAAACCTTTCACAATCCCTTAACCCCACCCCCCACATGGCCTATGCCATGTTGGCAATCCAAAAACCCACCAAAATCATCAAGGGTTGACATAACTCGACTTGTCACCATATTATACAGATTATATGATAAGGGGCCAAGATTATCTTGAGTTACACTCTCACAACAAACACACTTCATTTGTGTGTCTACAAAGAAACACACCAGCAAGAAGACAAGAAGACCAAGGAGGAACCCTAGCTTGTGTTTTTCTATTTAAGCATTGTAAGCCATTGAGGCAAAGGTGTTAGTTTTTAGAAGAGTTAGTTATCTTAGTGTGTAATTTTCTTTTCAGTTTTCAAACTTTTATGTACTTTCTTTTTTTAAGATTAATGAGAAGTAAGTTTTATGTTCTATTGTTTGTTTAAGATCCTTAAGAAATTGTAAGTCGTATAAGCTATTAATACAATCCTTCTTATAAACTGTTTTTAAAACCTTTAATCAAAAATTTAGGAAAAATTTAAAAGAAGGGAAAAAGTTACTGTTGGATTAAGCAAGTGGATGAATGAGCAATATTGGAAGGCTCATTGGGTTTGCTTAGTTTAAGCTTATTCATAAGCTTTGGGTAGGTTTAGAGCTTAAATAGGTTTCACTTGATCCTGTTTTGAGCAAGGATCAAAGGTACACTTCTTTTAAATTTTGCTTAATAGTTACTGTAGCAGTGCTTATTTTTAGCTTATTAAGGTCTTATTGTGCTTATTTATGTTTAGTTATGCTTAAACATGCCTTTTAGTTGCTCTTGTATTATTTAATTTTCATTTGCTTAAAAACTGCCTAACTTAGCTTAATTCTGTCACTAGCTTATCACCCTTTTAAAAGTGCTTATTTGTTTTGCTTTTCACATTTTTATTGCTTAATATTGCATGATAATTAGTAGTCTTTAAAAATCTTAAGCTTAAAACAGTTCTTGAATGTTTTAAAATCATTTTTAAAATATAAAGGGGTGTTTGGGTTAAGTAGGAAAACGGGTCAAAATGGTGTGGTATGGGTTGGGGTTACATGGTTAGCTTTAGCTTAAGTGTTTGAGCTTATTTAAGTTTGTTTTTCCAAAGTTTTTTTAGTCAAAACCTGTTTTTCAAATTTTTACAAGTATCCTTGGAAACTGTTGGTTTTAAAAAAGAGATACAATGGCTTATTTGGATAAGCCATTGTAAACTTGAGTTGTAGTTTAAAAAGTGTGTCATTTGTGTGTTAAAACAAGCTGACAAAAGTCCTTTTGAGTCATTTGACTTTTTGAGTCAAAGCTGTCAAAGATTTAAGTGTCATTTTGATAAAAGAAAAAGTCCTTTTTCAAGAGCAAAAATCAGCAACTTTAAATTGTTTTTAGAAGCTTAAAATTTGTGCACAAGTCCATTTCCTAGTGTTCTTTATCTGTTTCAACTTATCTTTTTATTTTGAGCGTATTTGACAGCTTATTTTAAGCTGTCAATATAAGCCCTTGTCTTTAGCTTAATTCCCCTGGTGCTAGGGGCCCAACTTCAAGCCTTCTTTTCTAGCTTTTTAGTGAACCTTAGCCCTGCATTTTGGCTTAACTTAAGAGCAAAAAGCTTTTTCTTAGATAATTCCCCTTAGTTTCAGGAACTAAAAAGCCATTTAGTTGCTTATTTTTAAGCCAAGTTTTTGGTCCTAGCCTAAATTTACACCAACATACTAACTCCCAAGTTATTACTGCTGTGGTATTAAGCCATTTATGCTTATTGAGCATATTCCATGTGCATATTTGGTTCTAGTAGCTAATAAGATAGTGTGATAATGTGTTTTTTCTCAGTTTCCCATTTTCCTTGTTTATTTAGTGTTTATCATTAAAGCTTTTGCCCTTAAGCTAAATTATAAGTTTCTGTCTAGTGTATTTATCCTAGCTTATTATTTGATAAGCTTTTAGTCATTAGTGCTTATTTGGGATAAGTTAGTTAATTCATTAAGCTTGTTAGTCCAACCTTTAGCTTATTTGTCCAAACAGTCAATGGATTAAGCCTTTTGCCTTTTAAGCTTTGTTAAGTTACTGTATAAGCTTAAGTCCTTTTCAGCTTATTTAGTTACACATTTTAGCTCATTTAGTGCTTATTTAGGTTAGGTTAGAGCTTCTTTTAGCTTCTTCGTTTAAGTTTTAGCTTAAGTGTCCAAAAAGTCCAAGACTTAGCCATTTTTAGCTTTTAAGCTTGTTTAAGCTACTGTCCACTTTAGAAGCTCGTTTTCAGCTTATTTATAAGCTTTTACAAAAAGTTTTAGTTTTAAAAATTGTTAAGCTCAAGGAGCTTAACAAGTTTGGTTCACAAAGTTTTTCATAAAAAAAAGAAAGGAGACAAGGGGTGACCCGTGAGCAAGACTCGAACTCCGTTCCTCTACCCTTTCGTACACCTCTCTTTATATAACACCAAACTTACCCGCTGTCCGCCCTTGAACTTATTCATTAAAGTCCCCAGTTTTAGCTATTTAAAGGTGTTTTTCCCCTTATAAGCTATAAGCTGTTACAGCTTATTTTCGGGCTTATTTATAAGCCAATTTTTGGTTTCTTATTTTTCGTAGGTTAGTATTTCTAGTATTTTTAGTAAAATTTTTAGAATTTTTCAAAGTCATTTAGTATTTTTTTTACAATTTAATTTCGTTAAAAGTTTAAAAAATTCATAAAAAATACAAAATTTATCAAAAAAAATATTTTTCTTTTTTAGAAAATTTTCTTTAGTCATCTAGTTTGTAGGAAAAATATAAAAAATTTCGTAGGGTCATTTTTATAACTTTTTAATTTTTAAAGAACGGGTCCGGGTGCGGTTTTTTGTCTTGACTCGTTTTTGGGTCAAACGAACTACGTTTTCGGTCTAGTCTTTTTCATTCTTCGTTATTTGTCCCCTAGAGTAGTTTAGAAGTGAAAATTTCTTCGTAGGGTTAATTTTAAAGATTTTAGGTTTTTCCCCATTTGTTCAGGATCCGTGCTCTTCTTTTTTTTAGCTTAATTTTATATTTTTTAGGATTTTCTTAAACGTTTTTGTTTGTTATTGTCTAATCTACTTTTCCAAACTCTCAAATCAATTCTCTCCTTCAAACTCAAATCTTCGACTGTATCGATTTTCCAGCACAGCCTCATTGGGGAATTAACGACCCGGGAATAGTCTATACTGCTCCTGGCATCATTGATTTGTTGTGTTTTTTTAGATTATATATATTATTATATATTTTATTATATATTTTATTATATATAGTTTGAAAAATTATTAATCAATTTTTGGCGCCGCTGCCGGGGAGGCTGTGATACCGATTATCTCTACGTTTGGTATTTGTGTTTGAATCTGTGCATATTATCTAAAAAAAACAAAAAGTACAAAAATATTTTCATTTTCTTTTTAGTATAATTATCATTTAAAAAAAAACTAAAAAAAAGAAAATCAAAAATATAAAAACATTGTCTTTAATTTACAAATAAAATTCACAAATTGGTAAAATACCAAAATATAATATTCTCAACTGAGGTATTATCATAATAACTTCCGGTGAACTTTGTGGTTCCCAATTCGAACAAAAGATTTAAAAACTTGCCTTTTGTGTCACTAGCGAGGTACGGTTCACCTTTAAAAAGATAAACAAACTCTAAGAGGGGTATAAGGCGGGTTGTTCCTAGGAACTACGACCCTAAAGGAAAAAGGTTTTTAATAGCTTCGCGCTTTCCTATTCCTCCGCTCCTTTGTGCGTTTTTCTTTTCGAAGAGTTACCGAGAAGCTTGTCGATTATTAGGCTTAAGTTCTTTTTCGATGGACTTGTTTATTAAAATAAATTGTTGAATTTCCTTTGATAAACCAAAAAAAAAACCAAAAAAATTAGTGTAAATTTTTCTTCTTAGTGTATGCACACTCGTTCCCAAACTCGTAATCTTCATAATCAACAACACCAGGTCCCACCTCCTGTTGTTGAAACCGGTTTTTTTTAACTGAAGAACCACTTGAAAATCCCTCTCCTCCCCGCCTCCATGGGCTGATAATCGTTACCAGTGGCTCAATGCTCGAGCACCCACCGAGGGTTACGAAGATGCAATTGTAGTCCCTGAAATCAATGCTAACTTTGAGTTGAAGCATGGTTTAATCAACCTCGTTCAAAACAAGCAGTTCTTTGGACATGACAAAGAAGTCCCATGCCCACTCAATTCGATAATTTCAAAACAAGATCACTCTACGAGAAGTTCTTCCCGAAGTCCCCGAGTACGTCGTAAAGCTTATTGCTTTTCCCATTTTTCCCTCGAGGGTTGCAGCCCAGATTTGGCTAGAAAAAGAACCCTCTCGATCTCGATTCAAACATGGGATGATCTTGTTTCCAATTCATCAAACAAATTTTTCCCTCTTCCAAAACCACAAATTTTGAAATTGAAATCACGAGATTTCAACAAGATTGATGAAGACGTTTTATGAAGCTGGGGATAGATTTACTGATCTTCTCTCGGGCATGTCCACATCATGGATTTTCGAATTGCATCAACTTTGATTACATTCTACAATGCCTTGAACTCTAACAACCAAGATTTCGTTTAAAATTCGCACGCGCGGTGGCAACTTTGTGGACAAAAATGCCTCGAGTGATTGCCTAAAATCATTGAAAGCAAGTCCAAGTCCGTTAATTCACGCAAAAAAACCAGTTGTTGCACAAAACGTGAGTTACGAGCACTTCCACCCCGGAAATCTCTTCTTGAAGTTGTTCCGAGGTTAAAGAAATGGTGATTGAAAGCTTTATCCTTGACAAGAAAAATCAAATCTCCCGCTCCTACTCCTGTTCAAAAGCGGTCGAGCATGTTTGTGTTACTTGCACGGTGGTGCTCATTCCTACCAAACTTGTCCAGCCACTTCTGGCAAATGTTTATCGAGATATTATCCCAGTATATGTATGCTAAAGCCAGCCGCTGCTAATATTTCAAACCTAGGGGGGAACACCGGTTATCGGAGCCCAGATTTCAAATCTATTCTCGACACCCGGTTTTCCTCCCGTTCCAAAACCATCATGTGACAAAAATCAATGAATAAATCAGATCGTTACAACCAAAACCGAGGGAATTTCAATCAAGCTCCAGCTTACCAACCCCCGGTTCATCAAGGTCAAATCTATCGACCTCAGGTTGTTCAACCTCCTGCTTATCAAGCTCCCGCCTATCAGATCCATGCTCCTACAACATCAAGGCATATCAAGGATGATTTCCAATAGCTACGTATAAGCTAAATGATGCTGTGATGAGGAACATGCAAACTCAAGGTCAAAACATGCAAAATCAATTGACACATTCTCACAGACACTGCTTTCCCAAGTTTGTCGTTCATTACCGCACTCTACTTCGGGGGAACTCTTCATAGTATAACATCGTTACTAACCCGAAAAGAGGATTTTGAAAGGTATTACACTCGAAGTGGTGTAGCTTACAAGGGACCCACGATTCCTATTACTTCTTCTTCTCCTAAAGTAATGGAACGTGATACCGAGGTCACAAAGGACACGATGCATCCTACTAATAACGGAAGCACCGAAGACGTCCCACCTCCGGTTGTCCCTATTTCCTTCATGGAATCAATCTTTGAACCTGCAAAATACTTTCCAGTTTAGTGCCTCAAGGCCTACCAAAAAGCATCAATTCCATTTCCTTCAAGAAGAAATGATGAAAGACGTCGTGAGAATAACGACCAAATTGAGAAATTCTATGAAATCTTTCGGGATTTGAGTTTCGAAATTAGCTTTACGGATGCCTTGATGCTCATGCCAAAATTCGCCTCGACTCTAAAAACCTTAATCGGAAACAAGGAAAAGTTGAGTGTATGGCTAGAACCCCGTTGAATGAGAATTGCTCAGCAGTCATCCTAAACAAGTTACCAAAGAAACTTGGAGACCCACTGGCCGATTCTCATTCCATGTGAAATTTTCTGGGATTAATACATGCACGCCTTGGTCCGATATTGGTGCAAGCAGTATTCTTATGCCATAATTCCATTCTGGGAAAACTCTCTCGCTTTATGAACTAACCCCGACTTGCATGACGTTGTATAGCGGATCCGTTCGTCTCTGAAACCAATCGGTATCGCTAGACGTTTATATGACGGTGGGAAAGTTTTATTTCCTGACAGATTGCGTATGTCGTCGATGTTTTGAAGCCAGAACCCTTCACGAGTACCCTTGTATTATCTCTGGGGGTGTTTCTTAAAGACAAAGTCTATGCATAATCGATGTGTAATACGAGGGGTGAAAATAACCCATTGTGTTGGAAGAGAGGCTATTAACATTCATATGCTGGACTCAAACTTCTGCAGTGTACACAGCTGTACTACATATTCATTATGAGCGGTACATACCCGAATGGATTTTTGTCTTGATTATGCGCTTTGTGTGATAACCGTTGTTGTAAGAAAACTCCACCAAAGGTAGGTGTCTATACCAACCTTTCCCAAAATAAATCACACAAGCACGTAGCATGTGCTCCAAGGTTTGGATGGTTATCTCACTCTGACCATCAGTCTGTGGATGGTAAGCCGTACTCATATCCAATTGAGTACCTAGGGCTTCGTTCAGTGATTTCCAGAAATGAGATGTAAACTTACTGTCTCGTTCAGAAATAATCGAAATCGGCACTTCATGTCTCGAGACTACTTCCTTCAAGTATTGTCTCGTCAACTTCTCCATTGAGTTGGTTTCCGACATTGGTAGGAAATGAGCAGACTTTGTGAGTCGGTCTACAATTACCCAAATTGTATCTTGACCAGACGACGTCTTTGGCAACTTAGTAACGAAATCCATAGTAATGTTCTCTGTTAATACAAATAATGTCTAAAAACGTTATTTATATTTTTCGACCTCTCGATGTTTTGATAATAACAAAATGTAAAAACATTTACGATAAAAATAAACGTTTATAAATTACTAACCGTAAAATTCTATTTCTAAGATTAATCACTTAAGGTATGGATAAACAAATCATTAAACATGATTAGTGATTAAGAAAATATTTTTCTTAAACCTTACATTTCTACAAAAGTGTTTTTATAAAAATATAAAAACAAAATATTTATTTATAAAAGAAATGTATTATTAAAATAATAAATTTGAAATCAGATTTTCCCCCCCAAAATGGAAGGTTCTAAAACAGATAACACCTTCCCCACAAAAAGACAAAAAGAGGAGCGTAGTCTACGGCGGCCCCCTTATAGGCCTGGCGGCCCCCTAATATATTTGGGACCGCCGCCAGCACAACGGCTCTTTTTGTCTCCTATAAATACTGGGCCACCCCATCTGAAAAACAGAACCTCTTGCCACGAATTTTCTCAGATCTACTTTTCTCTCTTCTTTCTTTCTTTCAAAAACACATAAATCACTAACATACCTTGATCTTATTTCAAGTGATTAATTCTTTCTTCCTCCCTTCTTCTTCTTCTAATCAAGTGTAAAAGAAGAACAATCGTATTCTTCTACGTACGAATTGTTATTAAGTGATCTCCTTCTTCCTCCTCAAGATCACAAGTCATTATTATATTAACTTTGTGTTGTTGTGTAAATTGGATTGTGTGTAGATCCAATTGTGTAAATTGTGTATTTGTGATTTGGATTGTGTGTCAATCCAAGAGTATATATCTTGTGAGTGTGTAAAGACTTAGTGAAGTCTTAGATTAGTTCTAGCTAAGATTAGGACTCAACATCTAGCTTAGTGTATGAAAAATAAAGTAAGCGACGTGTAAACGGTTTTCTTCGCCTAAAGGGGGTTTGTTGACATAGTGAAATCTCGAGTGGAGTACTCGAGGAGTGGAGTAGGAACGAAGAGGTGCTTCGTAGCCGAACCACTATAAATCTTGGTGTCTTGGTTTAATCGTTTCTTTTTCTATGTCTCTATATTGTTATTGTTTACTTAGTTCATTACATTAGATAGTTTAGTTGTGATTCATATTGTTGATTGATTGACATACAACTCGAATCAAAGCATTTTATAAGCAAATTTTTAAAAACAATAATTAACCGGTAAACTATTCAACCCCCCCCCCTTTAGTTTCCTATAATTGGTATCAGGAGCCAAGGTCACTCAAGATTTTTAAATTTATATTTATATTTTTAAAGCTTGGATCGATCTATAGGATTCCGACAAATACTAGAAGGGCCATTCCATGCAAAGACATCCACTCTGTGATAGCGGATTGTTTTTTTTATTGGAAAAATAGATTCGAGACATATGTTTTAAATCCAAAAAGATCTTAGATCTTTTGGCATGTTATTACCAATGGGGTGTTTGATTTTATACCTATTCGCACAAAATCTGGAAGGAAACCCAATTAGTGAGGTTATCCCTTTTCGAAATAACAATCGATGATCTCCAAGACTTGCGAAAAATTTTTGAAGCAAAATTGGTTAATTACTCTATGACTTGCCAAGAAAAGGAATATGAAATAATTTTCATGTGTAATACGCAAAAGAAAATTGGGAAAACTGTGTAATCACCCATCAAGGTAATTAGCCAAGTCAAGATAATAAGATCGACCTTTTGGTTAACAATGTATTAGAAACAATTCGTCATTTCTGAAGACGAATCTATAGATAGTGCTTTTGCTAGATTTAATACTATTATTACTAGTCTTAAAGCTCTTGATGAAGGTTATTCTAGTAAGAACTACGTAAGGAAGTTTCTTAGGGCTCTACATCCCAAATGGAGAGCAAAAGTCACGGCTATTAAAGAGTCAAAAGACTTGACATCACTATCTCTTAACGAGCTCATTGAAAACCTCAAAGTCCATGAGATGATCATCAAAAAAGATTCTGAAATAGTTAAAGAAAATGTTGAAAGGAAATCTCTTGCTTTAAAAGCTAAGAAAGAATCTAGTGATGAAGAGTGTTCGACTTCCGGTAGTGAAGACGAAGAGTACGCCATGGCGGTAAGAGATTTCCAGAAGTTCTTTAAGAGAAGAGGTAGATTCGTGAGACAACCTCGGAACGACAAAAAGATGTATCAAAGAAACCGTGATGACAAGAACGGTAAAAGTGATAGAAAATGTTTTAGATGCGGCGACCTGAATCATCTCATTGGAGAATGTCCAAAACCACCGAAAGACAAGAACTAAAGAGCCTTTGTTGGAGGCTCTTAGAGTGATAGTGGTGATGAAGATGATGAGAAGGTCAAAGACGAAACGTGTCTTGTAGCTTACGCATCAAGTGAGATATGTTCCGAATCATCTTACTTTAGTGATGAAAACTCATCAATTGATGATATAGCTTTAGACAAAAATAATCACTAAAAACAAAAAGTTAAAAGCTACAAGAATTAGTTTAGAAAATGAGCTTAGGGAATTAAAAGATAAACTGTCTACACTCGAGAAAAACAAGGGAGTTGATCTTGATTGTGTAAAGTGTTATGCACTTAAAATTAAGAATGAAAAACTCAAGGATGAATCTACTAGGTTAAACAAATTTGAAAAGAGTACACATTGCTTAAATGAAATGTTTCAAAAACCCTCCGGTAATAAATTAGGTTTAGGGTTTAGTTCATTTGAAGCATTATCTAGTGGAACTAAGGAAATAAAATTTGTAAAAGCTCAGGAAAATGTGTGTTCTGATGGAGGTCCCATAATTATGGGCGGCCCCCTTAATGATCCGGTGGCCCCTATAATAAATATGGGACCGCCACCAGTGATGCCTGGATCTAAAAAAACTGTGTCTTTTTAAAAATCTATTTTGGGTCCTAGACCAAAACACATAATTGTAAACAAAGTCAAAGTTCCCGTTGCTAGTGACAATGAAGTTAAACAATTCTATAAGCCATTGTCAAAACCTGGAGTTGGATTTTCGAAACCTAACCTTAAATCTAAAACTCCACCTCATAGAAGAGTCAATAATAATTACTCTCGTCCTAAAACACCGCAACCTAAAAGACATGTTGGTCAACAAAACCAACCCCATGGATTTCCCGTAACTTGGAACAACTTTCCTCGTCAAAGTTACATGTCATGGGAAAGTGGTCTTTCCATTCTCACATTCCTATACCAAATTGCATCAAATGCAAGGGATGTTTGGCACTAACAACTTTAGACCCATGAGATATTAGGGACCAAATGTTTGAGTTATTGTCTTATATAAATAGATATGCCTTGGAGTTGACTTGGAGCCTGATGAATGGATCAAGGATATCGGATGCTCTAAACATAAGACAGGCAACCGAAATCTCTTCTCCACCTACAAGGCATACAATGGAGGTAATGTCATTTTTGGTAGTAATCTTCGTTGGTAACACATAGGCAAAGTGACGATTTCTATAACTCCCTCCAATAACTAGATAATGTACAACATGTTGATAACTTAGGATTTTTTTTTTATAAATTGACCTTTTTTAGTATAGGATAAATATGTGTTAATAAGTGTAAAGTAACTTTCTTTGAACATGATAGTGAAATCACTAAGAACGGTAAAGTCATAGGTAAAGGTATTAGGTAGAAAGGCTTATATGTGATGAAATTTAGGGAAATAGCCTAGGATATAATTTGTCTAACATATGATTATCAAAAATTCCACCTTGTGGCACTAGGAGATTAGGACATGCAATATGGTCCTCGTCCATATCCATGGCCTCTAAGGTTTTAGTTAGAAAACTTACCTTATCTTAAGTTTTGATATATACACTTTTGTGATGCTTGCAAAATAGGAAAACAAGCTCACGCTTAGTCACCAAAGCCTAAGAATGTAGTTTCAACGGACTAGATGTTAGAAACTTTCTCCAATTTATGGATCTCTTCGATCCATCTGCCGTACGGAGTTACAGAGGAAACCGTTACACCCTAGTCATAGTAGATGACTATTCTAGGTATACTTGGACTAGATTTCTTAAGGATAAGACCGAAGCTTTTGATCACTTCGAAATATTTAGTAAGAAAATCCAAAACCAATTAGGATGCACAATAGTGTCAATAAGAACCGACCACGGTAGAGAATTTGATAATGAAGTGCAATTTGGAGAGTTTTGTAATGCCAATGGTATTACTCATAACTTCTCGGCTCCACGCACTCCTCAATCAAATGGCGTGGTCGAAAGGAAGAATAGGACACTTCAGGAAATGAGTAGAACAATGTTGAATGAGCAATCGTTACCACAAAAGTTTTGGTGTAACGTCGTAGATACTTCAACATACATTCTAAACCGAATCCTCATTAGAGCCATTCTAGGAAAAACACCTTATGAACTCTTAAGAGGTAGAAAACCCACACTAGATTATTTTAGAGTGTTTGGAAGCAAGTGCTTCATTTTAAACACAAAAGACTACCTTACCTGTAGTTTGAGCCTTAAAAGTCATACGAAGGTGTCTTTCTAGGTTATTCTCAAAATAGTAAAGCCTACATCGTCCTAAACAAACACACTAGGAAAGTCGAAGAATCACTTAACGTGACATTCGATGAAACTCCTCCACCCTCTAAGACATCACCTTTGGTGGATGATGACTTAGATGAGGAAGAAGCAATTAAGGTCACCGAAATGAAAAACCTAGAAAACGACATTGAGGATGAAACATTGGAAATTGATGAAATAGTCAATATTAAGGAATCTAGGAACCATCCCTTAGAAAATGTCATAGGAAATCTTAACCAAAGAACCCTTAGGTCACAAGCCCAAAACCAAAGTAACTTTTATTGTTTTATTTCTACCATAGAACCTAAGAATGTGAATGAAGCCTTAGGAGATAAAAGTTGGATAGTCTCCATGCAAGAAGAATTAAATTAATTCATTGCTAACGACGTTTGGGAGTTGGTATGTGTTTAATTACACATACCTTTTACCTTTAAAAACAAGTTAAAATAACCAAAAACGAACTTAAAATGCCAAATATATGCTTGTTTTGCTAATTGTGTTGTGCATGAACGGATATCTAAGAAAAGGACGAAAAACAAAGCCAAAAACGACAAAACTAAGCACGGAATAGGAAAGTGTGTGAAGACAAAGCTAAATCGAAGCCAAAAAGTCAATCAAGTCAAAAAGTCAACAGAAAAGTCAAACGGTCAAAGTCAAAGTCAACCCCGACAATATCAAAGTCAAGAGAAAGTCAAAGTCAGAAGAAATATAACTTGAGGGACTGAAATTGCCAATTCCCCAAGGTCATATTATTAAAGATTAAAGACAAGGGCTGATTTTGCAATTTACTTGAAGTAACAAGCGAGGGGGCAAAACTGCCAAACCCCCATACTTGTATTAACACAAGGACTAAATTTGTAATGACCATATACAAGTTGAGGGGGCATCCCTGCCAAACCCTCATACTTGTACCACACAAGGACGAATTCTGCAAAACACCAATATAACTTAAGGGGCCAATCTTGTGAAAACCAAAACCCTAACCCTAAAACATTTACAACTTTTACCCTTTACCCCCAAATCCCTTCTCACCATTCATCCCTAACCCACTTAACCTAGCTAAAACCAAATTTCCCGCCAAGTGATTATCTTCCCCAAACAATACCCGTTTTATTCCCCCACCTCGAAAAACCCCTGGATAAACATCACCCCCCTCCTCCACTACCTTCCCTTGTCACATGTTGCCATTGCCAAGTTGGCAATCCACACCTTTTTCAATGTTTATGCTATAATCAATGGCTCAGGATCAAGGGTTTGGGAACCAAGAAAGATTGAAGGCCAGGATTACATCTTTGTTTCACTCACACAACAAACACAAGACGTTTTTGTGTCTTCAAAGAAGCACACCAAGTGAAGACAAGAGAGAGAAGCCCTAGCTCGTTTTAGCTATTTAAGAAAATGTAAGCCATTGTGGCAAGTGTGTAGTTTTTCAGTAACAAGTAGCTTTTTAGTGTGTTAATTTTAGTTCAGTTTAGTTTTTTTTTTAAATGTACTTGTACTTTCCTTCAATGAAAATTCAGCTTTGATTTCATATATTGTTCTAAGTATTTGAACTTCTTTAAACTCATATAAGCTCTCAATATAAGCCATTTATAACCTGTTTTTAAACTATTATACAAAACTTTAAGAAAAATTCAAAAAGGGGAACAAAGTTACTGTTGGATCAAGCATTGGATGAATGAGCAATATTGGAAGGCTCATTGGGTTTGCTTAGTTTAAGCTTATTCATAAGCTTTGGGTAAGTTTAGAGCTTATTAGGTTTCATACAACCCTGTTTTGAGCAAGGGTTAAAGGTACATTTTCTTTTTAAATTTTGCTTAATAGTTACTGTAGCAGTGCTTATTTTTAGCTTATTAAGGTCTTATTGTGCTTATTTATGTTTAGTTATGCTTAAACATGCCTTTTAGTTGCTCTTGTATTATTTAATTTTCATTTGCTTAAAAACTGCCTAACTTAGCTTAATTCTGTCACTAGCTTATCACCCTTTTAAAAGTGCTTATTTGTTTTGCTTTTCACATTTTTATTGCTTAATATTGCATGATAATTAGTAGTCTTTAAAAATCTTAAGCTTAAAACAGTTCTTGAATGTTTTAAAATCATGTTTAAAATATAAAGGGGTGTTTGGGTTAAGTGTGAAAACGGGTCAAAATGGTGTGGTATGGGTTGAGGTCATAAAGTTAGCTTTAGCTTAAGTGATTGAGCTTATTTAAGTCTGTTTTTCTAAAGCTTTTTAGTCAAAACCTGTTTTTTAAGTTTTTACAAGTGTTATTTGAAACTGTTGGTTTTAAAAAAGAGAATCAATGGCTTATTTGGATAAGCCATTGTAAATTTGAGTTGGGGTTTAAAAAGGAGTGGTTTGTGTGTCTAAAAAGGTGTATTAACAAGTGCTTTGTGGTCACTTGACTTTTTCAGTCATAGCTTCGTCATGATGTAAGTGTCAGTTTTAAAAAGAAAAAGTCCCCTTTTCAAGAGCTAAAATCAGCATCTTTAAATTGTTTTTAGAAGCCTAGATTTTGAGCATAAGCTCACCTTAAGTCATTTTTCATCTGTTTTAACTTATCTTTGTATTTTGAGCTTATTTGACAGCTTATTCAAAGCTGTCAATATAAGCCCTTGTCCTTGGCTTACTTCCCCTGGTGCTAAGGGGTCACCTTTAAGCCTTCTTATCCAGCTTATTAGTTAACCTCAGCATGAGTTATTGGCTTTTCTAAAAAGCCAATAAGCTCTTTGTTAAGCTCCCTTAGTTTCAGGCCTTAAAAAGCCCTTCTTGTTGCTTATTTGTAAGCCAAAAGTGTGACTCTAAGCCAAACCCAATTCCAACAGTACTAACTCTTTAGTTAGTACTGTTGTGGGTATTAAGCTACTCTTGGGCTTATTGAGCTTATTCCATGAGCTTATTTGTGATCCTAGTAGCTAATTAGGTTAGTGTGTTAGGCTGTGTGAGCTTATTTTCTTATTGTCTTAGCTTATTTTGTGTAAAAAGTCCAATAGCTTAGCCACTTTTTGCCTTTAAAGCTCATTTAGCTTTCTGCCATTTAAGCCCTCTTTCAGCTTATTTAGTTGTCACAATTTAGCTCCTTAGTGCTTATTTAGATTAGATAGGTAATATTTTTTGCTTATTAGTCCAAATTTTAGCTCAAGTGTCCAAAGTGTCCAAAAGACTTAGCTATTTTAAGCCCTTAAGCTCATTTAAGCTTCTGTCGAATTTAGAAGCTCTTTTTAAGCTTATTTATAAGCTTTTAGAAAAAGTTGTAGTTTTAGAAATTGTTAAGCTCAAGGAGCTTAACAACTTTGGTTCACAAAGTTTTTTTATAAAAAAAAAAGGAGACAAGGGGTGACCCGGGTGAGCAAGACTCGAACCCGGGTCTCTACCCTCGTACACCTCTCTTTTTGTAGCAACACTTACCGCTGCGCCCTTGGGACTTTTTCATTAAAGTCCCAAGTGGTTAGCTATATAAGGGAATTTTCACCCTTATAAGCTATAAGCTGTTTCAGCTTATTTGCGGGCTTATTTATAAGCAAATTTTTGGTTTCTTATTTTTCGTAGGTTAGTTATAGTGTCAAGTAATTTTAGTAAATTTTTCAGAATTTTTAAAAGTAGTTTAGTATTTTTTATCATTTAATTTAGTTAAAACTTTAAAAAATTCATAAAAAAAATATAAAAATTGTCAAAAAAATATTTTTCTTTTTTAGAAAATTTTATTTAGTCATATAGTTTGTAGGAAAAATATAAAAACTTTTGTAAGGTTAATTTTTCATCTTTTTGATTTTTAAAGAACGGGGCTGGGTTTGCGGTTTTGGTCTGGACTCGTTTTTGGTCAAGTACACTCCGTTTTCAGTATTGTCTTCTTTCATTTCTTCGTTATAGTGCTCCCTAGAGTAGTTTAGAAGGTAAAAATTTCTTCGTAGGGTTAATTTTGAAGATTTTAGGTTTTCCCCTTTTGTTCGGGATTCGTGCTCTCGTTTTCTAGCTTAATTTCATAATTTTTAGGATTTTCTTAAACGTTTTTATTTGTTATTGCTTAATTTAACTTCCTGCACTCTCAAATCATTTCTCTCCTTCCAACTCAAATCTTCCGACTGTATCGATTTTCCAGTACAGCCTCGTTGGGGATAAACGACCCGGGAATATTCTATACTACTTCTCGGTTTTATTGACTTTGTTTCTAGACTATTCTTACTATATATATTTTATATTTTATTATATATATATATATATTTTAAGGTGTAGTTTGGACGAATCAATTTTTGGCGCCGTTGCCGGGGAGGCTGTGAAAACGATTTTCGTTACGTTTGACAAACTGTGTTTGAATCTGTGGATATTTTCTTTTATAAAAAACATATAAAAAGTACAAAAATATTTTTCATTTTCTTTTATTAGTATAATTATCAGATAAAAACCAAAGAAAAACCAAAAAACCAAAAATATAAAA
>BQNB010025359.1:0-45040 GCA_026074375.1 Tanacetum coccineum
TTGAGAAATTTGATAAAGCCTCAAAAGACCTAGACAAGTTGTTAGAGAGTTAGAAAACTGACAAAAGTAAAAAGGGTTTGGGGTATAGTGATGTTCCTCCACCTCATCCTTTAATCTATAATAGACCTAAAAAGCTTGATTTATCTTATTATAGTCTTGATGAATTCAAAGAGCCTGAATTTAAAGGGTATGGTACTGAGAATAGTGAGCAATAGTCAAATGTTGTTTGTGATAAGAAATCAGATGATTCTAAGGAAAATTCTGATAACAATTTGGTAAAATAACAAGTATCAAAAGATACAAGTAGCTTTGTTTGGTCTTTACTTAATGTTGATAAATAATCTGTTTTTCCTGGTGATAAAAAGGTAGAGTCTGTCAAACCAAAAAATCATGAAAAACCAGTTAAAAAGTCAGTTAGGTATGCTGAGATGTATAGATCACAAACTCCTAGGGGGAATCAAAGGAATTGGAATGGGCAGAAGTCCAATCAACTAAGTGATTTTGTGATGTATAACAAAGCTTGCTTTATTTATAGGAGTTTTAATCATGTACAGGCTTAGTACAAATACCATCTAAGGGAAAGGATGGTATATGGGAGTAATTATAACATGGTGAACTACAACTATACTACCAAAAGGACTCTCCCTAATGCTCAAAGGAACATGGTTCCAAGAGCAGTTTTAATGAAAACTGGCCTAAATTTTTTCAATACTGCCAGGACAGTAAATACTACTCATCCCAAATCTACAGTTTTTAGTGCTAAACCAATGTCATGTTTTCCAAAAACAGCACAATCAATTGTAAGAAGACCCTTTCAATCTAAAACAACATTAACTAACAAAAGGTTTAGACATAAAGTTAATACTACCAAGGCACAAGCAGTTAATACTACTAGGCCACAAGCAGTTAATATTGCTAGGCCAAAAACAGTTAAAACTGCTAGGCCAAATTCACCAGTTGTTAATGTTGTTAAGGTTAATCATGCAAATGTTGTAAAGGCCTCAGCATGTTGGGTTTGGAGACCTACCAAACCTAATGGTGCATCAATCACCTTGAAGAAACATAACTACATTGATGCACGAGGCAGATCCAAATCAGTGATGGCTTGGGTCCTCAAAGGAATAAAATTTTCTTATTTAACAAAATGATACAGGATTTGTTGACAGTGGATGCGCAAGCACATGACTGGAACATAGCTATCTATCAATTTCAAGGAAATTTTTAATGAGGTTATGTACATTGGAAGGAAGGGTGCTCATAGTTGTAGAATTCTGTAAAGGAATACTTAAAACGATAAGGCTGATTTTGAAGATGTATACTTTGTCAATGAGTTAAAATTCAATCTTTTTTAGTGTCCTCACAGATGGTGTGGACAAAAAGAACTATGTCCTTTTTACTGACACTGAATGTCTTGTCTTATCTCCTAATTTTAAGTTGCTTGATGAAAATCAGATACTTAAAATTCCTAGAAAGGATAATGTGTACAGTTTTGATATGAAGAACATTGTTCCTAAAGAGACTTTAACTTGTCTTGTTGCAAAGGCTACATCAGATGAATCAATGCTGGGATATGAGGCTTGGTAATTTTATTTTTAAGACATTAAATATGCTTGTTAAGGATAATCTTATAAGGGATTGCTACAAATACATTGGAAAAATGACCAAACTGTGTTGCTTGTCTTATAGGAAGCAACAACAGAGCTCTTTTATAAGTCAAAGTTCTGATCCAATTGACGAAGCCCGTGTTATGCTAACATATGGGATCTGTTTGGTCCAACTTTTGTGAGTAGTTTAATGCATAAGAAGTATTGCTTAGTAGTTACTGATGATTATAACAGGTTTACATAGGTTTTCTTTTTAACAACTAAGGATGAAACCAGTGAGATCCTTAAGAACTTTATTAAAGAAATAGAAAACCTAGTGGATAAGAAAGTGAAAATAATCAGGACTGATAATGGAACAAAGTTTAAGAACAAGGTTATGGATGATTTTTGCAGAGAAAAAGGTATTAAGAGGGAATATAGTGTAGCCAGGACTCCTCAGCAAAATAGTGTAGCTGAGAGGAGGAATAGGACACTAATTGAGGCTGCTAGAACAATGTTAGCTAACTCTAAGTTACCTACCACATTTTGGGCTGATGCAGTTATACTGCTTGCTATGTACAAAACAGGGTCTTAGTAGTCAAGCCTCATAACAAGATACTTTATGAACTTTTTAGAGGTTTTAAACCAGCTCTAAGTTTTATGAGACCATTTGGATGTCATGTTACTATTCTTAATACTTTAGACAGTTTAGGCATGTTTGATGGCAAAAGTGATAAAGGTTTCTTTGTTGGATATTCCTTAAGTAGTAAAGCTTTTAGGGTATACAACACTAGAACCAGGAAGGTAGAAGAAAACTTGTATATTAGTTTTTTATAGAATAAGCCTATGATAGAAGGAAATGGCCCAAAATGGCTGTTTGATATTGATTCTCTAACCCAATCTATGAACTATGTATCAGTTACTGCAGGTATAATTTCTAATGAATCTGCAGGTACACAAGGTGAAATTAGTATAGGTACATCAGAAGAAATCAGACAAGATTGCATTGTGATGCAATTTGGAAAGATGCTTCATAATTTTGATTTCACCTTCAAGGAATGATAATGGTGACCAAATCTGCTGGCTGTGATCAAAAAAAAAAACCCCAAAAAAAAAAAACAAAAAACACAAAACACAAAAACCACACACCAAACCACACACCCAACCAAAAAAAAAGCAGGATGGAGATGGTCCAAATAATGAGAATGTTGAAAAGACAAGTTTGAAGACTGATAGCAGTTATAAGGCAGGTTATGCTGTTGGACAACACATTAATACTGTCAATCCTGATGTTAATACTGGTAGTTCTAAACTTAATACTGTTGATCCATCAGTTAATACTGCTAGTTCACATGATCAAGATAGCCCTAAAGACATGTTCACTATGGGAGCTAGTCATACACTAGAAGCCACTCATGTTGAGTTCTTCAGTGAGGAAGAAGAACTATAAGTTAATTTAGGGAACATCACAAATTCTTATACAGTTCCAACTACTCCCAATACAAGAATTCACAAGGATCATCCAATTGAAAATGTGATTGGTGATGTAAGACATCTGTTCAGACAAGAAGAATGACAAAACCTACTTCTAAACAAGGGTTTCTCAATGATGTATATGAATAGAAAACACATAATACCCTGAATACTTGTTTATATGCTTGTTTCCTATCACAGACTGAACCCACAACATTGCTAAAGCCCTATCTGATTCATCTTGGGTGGAAGCAATGTAGGAAGAACTTCTACAATTTAAACTTCAACAAGTTTGGATACTTGTGGATTTGCCTATTGGAAATAGGGCCATTGGAACAAAATGGGTCTTCATAAACAAGAAAGATAAAAGGGGGGATTATGATAAGGAATAAAGCAAGGTTGGTTGCACAGGGTCATAGACAAGAAGAAGGTATAGACTATGAAGAAGTTTTTGCTCCTGTGGCAAGAATTGAAGGCAATAAGATTGTTTTTAGCTATGTTCTTTATGGGGGTTTCTGGTATATCAAAAAAACAAAGATGCGAGGTGCTTTCTTATATGAACTATTATAGGAGACGTTTATGTTATAACACCAGGATTTAAAGATCCTGACCATCCAGACAAAGTTTACAAGGTGGTAAAAGCACTTTATGGTTTGCATCAAGCACCAAGAGCATGGTATGAAACCTTGGCTAACTATCTGTTAGGCAATGGTTTGGTTGGCGGTTATTGATCCCCCCCCCCCCCCCCCCCCCCGGTATTGGGATGGGCGGTGAGTTTAAAAGAGGCAAGATAGATCAGACATTATTTATCAAGAAGCAAAAAGGAGATATTTTTCTTGTACAAGTTTATGTTGATGACATTATCTTTGGCTCTACAAACAAGGAGTTATGTACTGGATTTGAGAAGCTGATAAAGGAAATAGTTCCTGATGTAGTTATATGGAGAACTTCTCTTTTCATTCTAGGATTACAAGTACAACAGAAGGAAGATGGAATATTTATCAGTTAGGATAAATATGTAGCTAAGATTTTGAAGAAATTCAACTACACAGATGTGAAGTCTGCTTCAACTCTAGTTGATTTGGAAAAGCCTTTTGTCAAAGATGGAGAATGGTGATGATGTGATGTACACCCCAACGTCTCTATAGTTCTATGATTAAGGTCTTTAATGTATCTTAAAATCTAGGCTAGATCATGATTTGTGTATGTGCATGTGCCAGATCAAAGTTACTCCAAAGACATCACAATCTCTAGACTATATATAGATTTGTTAGATATTTGAAGGCCAACCAATTTAGGCACTTTGGTATTCTAGGGATTCTCCATTTGAATTAGTTGCTTTGTAGTTAGTGATTATGCTGGAGCAACTCAAGATGGGAATCTATAATGGAGGTTGTAGTTTTAGGGAAACAGGTTGATATTCATGGCAGGTTGTAGAAGCAAAACTGTGGTTGCCACTTTCTATAACTGAAGGCTAAATATTTGGCCTACTGCTTAGTTGCTGTAGACAGTACTCCAGGATTCAAAAATCAATTGCTTAGATTATGGGTACAATTTCTTGAGACTGTCATTAATATTGACAATAACAAATACTATTTGCTATTATGAAATCATGTTTAACATTCTAAAACAAATACCTACATAGAGATTAGGCACATTTTATAAGAGATTGCAATGCTAATAAAGTTAAAACAAATGGTTAAATATTCATACCTGATTTATGTTGCACAGATCTCCATTACAAAAGGTTTTGATTGCTGAAGTTTCAGTATTGGTCTCAAGTATTGGAAGGCTTAATCCTTAATTGTCTATATCTTTTATGTTTTGTAAAGTTTGTAAAGGATTTAAGTACTGTTAGTCTTGTCAATTAGTGCTGCTAAGTATAAATAGTACTGCCAGTTATACTTAAAACTGTTTGTTAAAACTATTAGTCATACTTAATGCTGTTAAGAAGAAAATACTTTGGATTGTGTATTTTTGGCTATGGACTAACAACCTAGTAGGATAATGCATATGAATACCTGATGATTGAAATCGCTTTATCTCTGAAGAATTGTTGAGGGAAAGTTAATGTTTTGGATAATAGTTTTTTTTTTTTAACTTTTATTCATGGGTTATGCATAAATATGGATCCTTATGAATTCTCACATGTCTATCTAGTCTTTTCTAATGTGCTTGTGATGAATAGAGGCATGTTGTTGTATAATTATTGAAGACAGAGTTAATACTATTAGACATCTCTTAATACTGCTAGGCAGAAAATTACCACTGCCAAGCAAAAGTTAATAGTGTTGGGATGACATGAGTGCCAAAGTTACAACTTTTGAACAAATTCTTATCTCTTGAAGCATTGTTTAAAGGGAGGCTACTTATGTCAATGTAATGTCAAAGCATCAAAATAGTGTTAACTGAATCAAAAAAAAAACATCTAGGCATGTCAAAAGAGGTCAGGACACCAAGATACCTTAGTCTAGTGGTCCCCCTGTAAAGGTTGGTGATGAGGCTGTCCATAAGGAGTTGGGTGACAGAATGGAAAGGACTGCATACTGCTCTCTAAGCTCTAGAACAGAGCAGGACAATGGTAACATAATTAAGACCAATCCAATGGCAACACTTAATGAATCAAGTCCTTCAGGGAATTGCACGTTTAGGTAGTGGTCCAGGTGCCAAGATACATATTAGGGGATGTAGTTGCTCAAACCTAGGTTGAGTATACATCTAAACAGTCTAATGATCCACCCCTCTCAAAAGTTAACACATTTAGAAGTAAGCATATGAGGTAACGAAAGCACTGGGAAACTAGCTCCCACGGACCTGGAATGTCAGCAACCTTAAGAAGTGCTACGTGCACAAAATGTAAGCAATGTTTTCGTTTGAAACTTTAATATAAAAAAAGTGAAGCCTAGCTACCTTCACAACTTTTATTTTTAGTTCATGTCGTTTACGGTACGAAATTATTATATTTGTGATTAAGACGCGCACGCAATAGGGCACGTCCTAATTAATGTTGTTCCGTATAACAAAAAGATGAGTAACCTGACAATTCACTCAAGTATGTAAGAGGCATTGCAAGCCCAATACTAAAAGTGTTCCATTAACGCTTCACCAAGTCTATCATCACAAATGCAAAAAAGTGATATTAAAAGATAGCGATTGGTTCGTGTAGAACAAACAAATTTAATATACTTATATAGTATTAATCCCGTGAAAATTTCTAACCAAAATACTTCTCAATCAAGAGAAATACAAGGTAAAAATCTCACTAAAGAAAACACAACTTGTATATTTTTATCCGGGAAGTATGGTACTACTCGGGTCGTGTCCCAACGAAATCGTGAATTGAGAATTTGGAATATTCGGATTCGAGTTTAGAATGATAAAGGAATTTTTTGAACTTTTGATTACACTACAAAAGATAATAGCACGAATTAAGAACAATTAACTAGCACAAAATTTAAATGCACGTAAAGTGAAAACGCGAGCTAAAACTGAAATTTAAAATCTAAAACACGAATTTTAACAAATTTTATACCTAAAAATTACAAATTTAAAAAGAAAATTATTAAGAAAAAGAATTGAAATTTTTTATCTATTTTTGAATTTTTTATGAATTTCTAAAAGATTGATGAATTAATCAAAAATAAACTTTTTCTAAAAATTATCACTAAAATTTTTCTTTTATTTTTCAAAAATACTAGATTTAAAAAGAAAATTTTCTCAAAAAGAATTTTAATTTTTCAACTATTTTTCTATTTTTTATGAATTTTCTAAGAAAAAGTAATTAACTAAATTCTATTTTAATTCCTAGATGCAAGAGCGTGTGGAAGTCATGGAAATCGTTGATATCCCACCCTCGTTTTGTGAAAGCTCATCATAGAAGACAAGTTAATCTTATTCCATATCGTATGGGTGATGCATGCCCAAGATATGGGGGCGGTGCCCTCCATGGCTAGACTAACGAGATGAAATTTTAGTGTATTTTTTCTTCAATATCGACCATTTTTTAAAGTCCCCCCCCCCCCAAAAAAAAAAAAACTCACATTGCCCCTCACTCACACATCAAAACCCAACATTCAACACTCTAAAACCTTATAAATCATTCATCTCTAAGTAACAATACTCGATTTATCATTTCGATCCTAGTTATTTTTGACGCATTTTGTTGTTATTGTCAAAAAAAAAATTGCCCCTCACAATTTAATTTTCTAGTTCCGCCACCGGCATGGGTATTATTCCAAACTACTTGTCCAAATATGGTCCAGAATACTATATGGTTGGTTATTCGAATGACCTTGCATGTATCAGTATAGTTTTGATGGTGATGAAATTATAGTAGCCAATCCCTAGACTAGAGTAGAGAGAATGCTGCAAAAACTACGAGTCTCTCCAACACATTTGTGTTGGGGTTTTGGGTATGATGCATTAACATATGATTATAAAGTTGTATTCAGGGCGTCGGAAGGTTTGAAAAAAACAGCTTTTTACGTGTTCTCTTTAAAATCAAATGTTTGGAAACATGTTAGACATGTGAACTATATATGTTATGTATTGTAAAGATTGGTATCTTACGCAATGGGGGCGTTACATTGGGTTATGTTTTGTGGATATCAAGTGACCAAAGGATTTTTTTTTTTGGAATGGCGAATTTTTATTAAACAAAAATTAGCAAGACGCTAGACAATTACAAAGAAAGTAAATGAGGCTTTTTAATCCACTTAATCCAACTAAAAGACCCTTTACATCTATAACGACACCAATAAAATGACCGAGATACTACGTCTTCAAATGTGATCGCCTTGGAAGGACTCTTTAAGTAGAAAATGCATTTGTTTCGGAAATTCTAAATGTGCCACCACATGGCATAACACACTCCTTCAAGAATCTGCTTATGTTTAACCGAAATCCGAATGTTAAAAATCCAATCTAACCACTCTTCATATGAAGACAACTCCATATAGCTAACATCCCACCATCGCGATATCTTACGCAAAATCTCTCTAGCTATATGGCAACTAAAGAAAATGTGTCTAGAAGATTCAGCCGCCTCACCACACATGGGGCATATAATAGACTCGATTTCCATACCTCTACGAAAAATATTAATTCTAGTTGGTAAACAATCTAGCTTTACTCTCCAAGCATGGACATTTACCTTAATAGGCATCGCTTTGATCCACCGCGTCTTGGAAGCTACCTCTGGCAACATATTCCCATCAAGTAACTTCCTAACCGAAGCAACAGAAAAATCACCCGAGCCCTCCAAAGACCACATCCATCTATCCCTCATGTCAGCGAGCAAAGTACCTTCCACCTTTTCCAACATCGAATCAAACTGGGCTTTTTCCACACTTCCTCTAGGATCTCGTCTAAAAGAATAACCCAGGTTACAATGAGCCATCTTTGAAGCAACAACAATATTCTTACTCGATTCCAACGCGTATACTCTGGGAAACAAGTATTTAAAAGCAGTACCACCTCGCCAAGCATCCTCCCAAAACAATGTATCTGCCCCGTTTCCTAACTTTTTATGAATGAAACTAATTAAATCAATACCTCAGACTTTAAGCAGCTCCACTTCATGAACTATATCGATCCATAAAGACGGAAAAGTCGATTTAGCCTTCATGCCAATTTTTCCATCTCCTCCGTGAATTGCTTTCACTACCCGCGCCCATAGAGAAAAACTTTGAGAAAAAAATGGCCACACTCATTTAAACATAAGAGCTCTATTCAACGCGAATAAACTTGACACCCCCAAACCACCTTTGTGTTTTAAATCCAACACATTTTTCCATTTCACCCAAATCGGCTTTTTACTACCAAGCTCAACTCTATTAAAAAGTGAGCTCTAATGGATTCCATACGTTGTAACACTTTTATCGGGACTTTAAATAATGACATATGATAAATCGGCGTTGAGCCTAAAACCGATTTAATAAGAGTTAATCTACCTCCTATTGAAAGGGTCTTCATCTTCCATCTTGATAGCCGATTAGCCATACTCTCCACCGTCTCATTCCAAGATTGGATACGAGACATAAGGCCGCCCACTTTTGACCCTAATTATTTGAATGGGGTTTGAAGAGTAACACAACCAATCTTCCTTGCTGCTTGACCCACTTTGTCGGCGTCCATAGAAATTCCCAAAAGTTTACTTTTGCTCATGTTAATACGAAGCCTCGATGCACGAAGAAAACGATCCAAAATGTGAACAATAGTATTAATATTAGACTCATTCCATTGACCCACAAATATAACATCATTAACATAGAACATATGTGAGAGATATAATGACGGATCTAAAGATATACCATTGAATATAAATGCATCCACCACTCATTGGAACGAGACTTGTAGACTTTCCATAACTAAAATAAATAAAAATGGAGAAAGCGGATCCCCTTGTTTTAGACCTTTGTAAATTTGGAATTCTTCCGTGGGGCTACTATTTACGATAAGCGAACCCCTAGAAGAGCGAAGGCAAATTTGAATCCACACACGCCACTTATCACCAAGACCGAAGTTTCTCAAAATGTCATCCAAATAGTCTTCTCAAAACCGACCTTAAAAACTAAAGATTGTTTCTTTTTAGACTTGCACCATTAGAAGATTTTGTTCAAAATAAATGGCACGTCCAATATTTGCCTATTAGCAACAAAGACTGATTGAACCTCCTTAACAAGATTACCCAAAACGACCACAAGACGATTAACCAATAATTTTGCAATGATTTTATATAAGCTCCCAATTAAGCTAATAGGTCTAAAGTCCTTAACCTTGTTAGCATCGTGAGTCTTTGGAATCAAAGTAATAAAAAAGAATTCCCACCTTTAGGAAAGTAACCTTTTTGCAAAAAACAACTTACCGCATCCACCACATCGCTTTCGATGATTTTCCAGTATCGACGATAAAAATCGAACGTAAAACCATCCAGACCACGGGATTTATCTATATTCAGTCCCACAATCCCATACTCCCTTTTTATTAGTTTTAGTCACTTCGCATTCCAAACCCGCTTGTTGATTAGAATTCAAAATATTCGGAAAGTTCAGATCCAACTAAAGATGAGTCTTCTGTGGTTGATCAAAACACTTTTTAAAATGAGATAGAAACTCACTTTTCACCAAGTTAGGCGATTCGGCTCCAATTTTATCAATCAAAAATGCCCGAATAGCCAGGCTAACTCTCTTTTTGTTAAGGATACAGTGATACTACTTAGAATTCTCATGCCCTTATAGCCATATAATCCTTAGCCTTTTGAGCTACCTCCACCGATTGCAATTTCTCCAATTCTTGAAGCGATCTATCAAAATTAGCTCTTTTATTCACTACATCTTCATCACCTTCGCCTTTATCTATAACCGCATCTAACTCCGCTAAATCAGCTTTTAACTTTCTCATATTGTTTCCTTATTCATTTTGTTCCACATACGAATATTTTCTTTCAGATATTTGAGTTTTTTCATCATCTTGATTATCGCAATTGTATCCGCGATAGGAGCTGCTTTCATGATCTTCCAAGCTTATCAAAACCCTCCATGTCAAACCAATAATGAAAAAACCTAAATGGAACATGCCCATAATCATAATATGATTCACGCATTAAAATCGAACGATGATCAGATAAGTAACGATCCAATGAAACTACTGAGATATTCGGACACAAACTCAAAAGGCTTTCGGAAATTAGAAATAAATCAAGTTTACTCATCTTATTAGCAGATTTATGACACCAAGTAAACGAGCATCCACCTAGAGGAACCTCCTCCAAACCCGCATTTGAAATGAACATATTAAAAGCATCCGCACCTTGCACAATAAACACCGAACCAAATCTTTCAGCTTTTTTACGAACTTCATTGAAATCCCCCATTATAATCACCTCACCATTCTAGTTCTCCATCACGAGGGATAAATAATCCAACAACAACCTTTTTTCAGTTAACTCCTGAGGAGCATAAACCAAAATTATAAGTACATTTTTTCCATTAAACACCCAAGTTCCTCTAATTATAAGTCAATAATCCGACACAGTAACATTAAGATTCTTGAAATTCTTTAGCGATCCACACACAAAGAATCTCACCCGAATTAAAATATGCACATATACGCATAGTCAAATGCGAAATTTCCCCAACACTTCTTTATACAAAAAACCTCAATCTTCTCCATTTTTGTTTCTTGCAAAGACAAAAAATTCACCTTATTTTTCAAACATAACTCCTTAACCCAATCTTTTTTAGCCTTTTGGGCAAGGCCTTGAATGTTTAACGATAAAAAGTTCATCGATAATCTTCGTTCACTCCTTGTGATTCTATGATCTCTTCTATATTTTTTATGCATTTCTCCATGTTATATCCCACCGTTTGTCCCACCTTTACCATATCGTCCATCGATTGCAATATAGAACCGCCTGACCATGGTGTTTCAGGCTTTTGGAAGTGTCCAGGACACATTGATTCCACTACATCGTCTTTTGCTTTTTTCTTCGAGCCATATTTCTTTACTCCAGTGTCTTCCTCCTGAAACTAGGGACCGTCCTTCTTCACTTCACCCTTATAATTTTATTCTATATTAGGGCGCTCTTCTGTTACTTCATTTGAGTCTTTTGGAGTAAAACCTGGGGGAAACTTCAAACTATCCTCTACACAATCACCTTTGTTATTTTCATCTTTTTTCTTGTTGAGTAAATCATATAAGTTGAATGGGTCCTCTGAATTCGCCTTATTTTGTCCAACATTAGATTCATTCACACGTCCAATTTCATGGAGTCATCCTCAAACATAGAAATCAGGAACACTTCTTTTTCATTTGTCTCCTTCGCTTGCTGAGAATTTTTTGAAATCCACATCTTCTCCATTGGACTCCTCTTCATTTATCGCATCATCCATATCAGATTCCTCATTGTCGTCCTCCATAATGTCCGGCACCCATTTAGGAATTTCTTTAGCCCGCACCCAAAACACCTTACCTTGATATATAGCTTTAAACGACTCAAAAATGTTTGACTTTACATTCGTGTTGATACAAATTCTTTTTCTATGATAACACTCATCCTCCTGATTTTCAACATGTAGGAGCGTATCCCATATGGATGCTATACGGTTAAAGGTATTTTCAGGCCACATCTTCAAGGGGATACCACAATCTCTACCAAGTTGACCTCTTCCCATCAATGATAAGTATTTTGATGCTGATTGAGAACCTTGAACTAATGCCACATTAGACCTGTAACATCTGTTTAGTTATCTTGATTGGAATTTAATCATTATCCAAGGCCCCCATATTTTTCAATTCTATATTTTCGCAACCATCATTACCTAATACACCTTCAAGTGTGAAACGAAGCAAATCCTTCACTGTAACCACATGGTAATTAGAATAATCATGTTGGTTCAAACATGAATTATCAAGCACCAAAGCTGGTTTATTCTCCATCTTTGTATGCGAAGACTGGAACCTTAAACATCTTGAGATAAGAATAGTGGAAATACCCCTTTTAACCCGCAGTTTTAACATCAACTCCAATGTTGTGCCTATTATCACTATAGGTATTGAATTGACTACTCTTTTTCGTCAAAGGCTCTCTTAGAAACCTAGCAACATTAGCATTAAGTTTCTGACGTCCAACCCACACCGTGCATAAATTCTTAACCAAATGCTACACATCAAAGATCTTAATAAAACATACGAAACCAAACCGCTTACCTGCTTTGGATCATCAACGACATTCCCATATTGCTTACAAGTATTCCACAAATCTTTAGCGTTAAATAGATCTGGGAAATTAGTAACAAACACACACGTAGAAAGTTTCTGCACTTCATCCTCTTTGGAACGTTGACTTCCTATAATAAACCTTTTTTTCTTTCGAGAAACCTCCGTCCAATCACAGTCCCCCATAACGAAAATTAAAATAAAGACAGAAAAAAATTAGGGCTTGAATGAAAATTAGGGTTTGGAAAAAAAAATATTTTTTAAAATGAAAAAATTAGGGCTGGAAAAGAAATAGATTACTAAAACCTATAGATCCAGGGATCGTCCACTTGTAAGGAACTTCAATCAAGGAAAATCACAAGGATCCTCAAACATGATTAGGGCCTTAGCAAGATAGATCACGAGGATGGTAGTATTTTAGCAATCGAAGGTGATTTCATGGCTGTTGATTTCATAGTTGTTGATCGAAGGTGATTTCATGGCTGTTTCTCAATCTTCTTGATGCGGAAGAAGTGATATGCTTTCATCCGAATATAGGTTCCAAACTTTTGTTCTTGTTGCATTATTTCGAAGGCACAGATTCAAGTGACCAAAGGATTGATTATTTCTTTTGATTTATCGAAAGAGGTATTCAAAGAAATTCACCAACCTGATGATGATGCGATACGAGAACATGTATGCATTTATGAATTATATCGTGGGAAGCTACTAGAGAAATACAATGTAAAAGCGTATTTGAAAAATATGGGGGCCGGGGTAATTATTGATTACTCAGGATTGATCATAAAGCCCTATACATTCATCCCTACTACAGTATGTCGAGCCTTATATCTCCTCAACTTCAAGAAGGCAATGAATAGGTGGGTTATAAATATCATATTGTTTCCTGGTTGGTTCTATTATTACATCGTCTTTGTGACTTCTTATTATATTTATTGCCATAGTGGCGTATTTATTTTGGCACATTAGCTTTGTTCTTGACTTCTTGTTAAACTAGAATGTGAAACTTTTGTTTTAGCATGCCAGATTTAATATTTTGCAATTTATGGTTTTATCATTAGTAGTTTCTAAATGATAGTCTATTTTGTTTGGAATTGTGGATTAGTAAGCTAACTTTGTGTTTGAATCGTATGAATCAATTCTTTGATCTTTGTGTTTGACTAATATAGTACATGTATGTGTTATGTTCTAGTGTTGTTAGTACCTTTTATGATTTTATTACGGCTACAAAATTTGTATGTACTACTTATATACCAAGACCGCCAAAGGAAACAAAAATAGTACTACAGACCCATACACGAAAGGGCTAAATAAACAAAAGATATAAAGAACAAAAGAAACACAGCAGCAGCTAAACTGCTAAACCGAGTGAAATATACGAAATTAAACGAAACATAACAGCAATAGAACTGAAAGCAGAAACCTGAACTTTCTAACAAAACCTGAACTTATTGTGCAGGAGCTGCCACATTCAATCAAACGAAACATAACGGCAATAGAACCGAAAGCAAGAGGAAACCTGATTGCACGAGCAACCCTATCCCAAACAGCCTGAAACACATGAACCTAAATACTTAACCAAAAAAACACAAACCTTTGCACCAATTGTCCCAACTAATGATATTTGGAAGAATGGAGGATGTACTAATGATATACACCTTTAAAAATATGTTACAATAGCAACCTATCAAACACTGATAATCAGCACATATCAGCTTATATGCCTCTAGTTGTTTATGGGGTGATCCCATTAACACAAGGAGAACCTATTTGTAAATCTGCTATATTATTATGATAGCCTTTGTAATCAGCACATATCGGCTTAATCTTGTCTCTTCTATTTACAATATAAGAGCATACTACTTTCTTACACAATCTAAGTAGTAGAATTACTGCTGCCTTTTAACAGGCTTTTACTGTATGTGGATTATGGTTTTGTATATGGGCTTGCACACTAAATATGTTATGTCCACCTCCTTTACATCTCGTGTTATAGACTGGTCTCAATATGTGAAAACATAGTGTAAACTACTCTACTTAGAATTATATAATCTATGTCTACCTCACTAATAAAAAAAACTGGAGACCAATTTTAAATTTTCAAAGTTAAAGACTTAATCCAACTCAAAACCGGGTTGCTCACCATGCGGTTGGGTGACAAGTAAAACAAAGCAGGTTTCGGAAAAGGGCCACTCAAAACCGGGTTGCTCACTATGCCTAACTTAGCTGCATGAGTGCACCACATTAATAGCCACTCGACTCAACCCAGCCAGCCAACTCGTTTGACCCGTTGTATGAAGGACATTGTGATTCTAAATTAGTTCTGAGATTGTTATCAATTGATGAGTCCATATTTGTTTTTATATTCTTGCTGTATATGTGATTTCACTAGTTTGGATAGACTAGAGGTAGTCAAATGATATATAGAGCGTTTTGAAGCATGTACTCATTGGCGGAGCTAAGCATTGGCCACATGTGACACGTGCCACATGTGGATTGGGCATGCGAAGGTAAATTTGATATCTATAAAGTTCGCTCATTTAATTTCTTTATCACTGGTACGTATTCATTTTAAGTGCGTGGTAAGGGGTGAGCATAAAAACCGAAATAATCAAATAAACCGAAAACCGAACCCGAACCGAACCAAACTACAAATTCGGTTTACGGGTTGGATATGGGTTTGACAATCAGAACCGAAAACTGAATTTATATAAATATATATATTTTTTTATATATTTATGTATAAAAAAATACTATTAAAATTTTACCCTAATATAAAAAAACACATTTTATTCTTGAAATAAATTTTTTTCCTAAATTATTATGTAATTATTTATTTTTTAATTTCGGTTTTCGGTTTTCGGTTCGGTTCGGTTTTCGGGTTGACCCCAAAAAGAATTTCGGTTTTCGGTTCGGTTTTCGGGTTGACCCAAAAAAGAATTTCGGTTTTCGGTTCGGTTTGGTTTTCGGGTTGACTCAAAAAAAAAATTAACACCGACACCCTG
The DNA here is from genome assembly GCA_026074375.1 of Tanacetum coccineum. Lineage (NCBI taxonomy): Eukaryota > Viridiplantae > Streptophyta > Magnoliopsida > Asterales > Asteraceae > Tanacetum > Tanacetum coccineum. The sequence continues at coordinate 15,779 of BQNB010025359.1, forward strand.
GATAAACCAACCAGATCAAAACTCCTAAGTGTATATATGTGATAATAAAGCTAAGCACATTAAATTTGGACAAAAACAAATGTAGCCCAAATGGTTAACTTATTAATTAGAGTTAATTGCAAAAATCGTCCCTGTGGTTTGTCGGGTTTAACGGATTTCGTCCCTCCCAAACTATTTTAACGGATCCTCTCCCTATGGTTCTGACCCGTATCGGGTTTGGTCCCTCCCACTAACAATTGTTAGTTTATCCCGTTAAGTTGTCCTACGTGGCATTTAAGGGAGGGGTATTTTTGTCTCACCAAGTTTGGCGCCATTATCTCTTTACTACACATTTCTTAAGTCTTATAAAACGCTTCCTTAACACATTTCATCCCTAAATTAATACCCCAACCACCCCACCATCTGAAACCACCCTACCATCTGAAACCTAATTCCTAAATTAATACCATCTGCAAAAATCAAGCATGTTGTGTGAATGGATGGTTCGTAAAATGGGACAAGAAGCAAATCCGTATGAAGATTATAGTAAGTGTTTTTGTCAATCAATTAGGTTAAGTATAATCTAATTTTGAAACCCTAATTTTGAATTTTTCGTATTTATGAACATGTGACTTTCCTAGTGTTTTTTGTCTAATGATTAACCATGGTGGTACATTCACAAGTCCTCTTATGATTCGTTACAAGGGTGGTAAGGTAAATTGGGTTGATGATATTGATTCTGACATATTCTCTATAGTGGAAGTAACCAGTATGATGAAAGAGTTAGGTTATGAAAATTCTTGTATGGCCTATTATTATAAGAAACCTAACACATATTTAGATAATGGTCTTACAGAATTAGATGTTGATAAAGATGTTTATGAAATGCTAATGTATGTTGATAAGTTTAAGGTTATTGAACTGTATACTGTCCATTCTGTTAATAAGAAACATGTTTTCATACAAGAGCCTTTGGTTTTGGGTACAACTAGTGAACCTAATGAACCTGATATTGGTTCTGGTAGTGAGGCAGAGGTTGATGTAAGTGAGGATGAGTGGTTGCAGGAGGCCTTAAAAAAGTTGCCTATAAAATCTAAGAAAGGTCGGCAGCCTAGTAGGAAAGAAGTAGGTCAATCAAGTAGGAATGGTTCATGAAGTGAGAATGGTTTAGGTAGTGGTTCAGGTAGTGGTTCAGGTAGTGATTCAGGTAGTGAGAATGGTTCAGATAGTAGTAGTGGTTCAGATAGTGAAGACAGTGATTATTTTGTGGATGAAGAGAACTTGTTAGATGATGTAGATGTTGATATGACTAAGTTTAAGAGTCATACAAATCCTGATGTAGAATGGGTTGGATGTAAAGAGACTGTAGTAGAGGAAAATGAAGTGTTTGATTTAGAAGAGGTTGATCATGAGGACTTTGATAGTAGAAGTGATTCAGATGAAGATGTTAGGATAAAAGCATTAAGGAAAGTTGCTAGGATGAATAAGGCAAATTTAGTAAAGGTGAAACAATTTGGAAAGAAAATTTAGTTGTTAGAGAACAATGTGCCACTAGCAAACTGATTAAGGAAAAAGTGACTAGAGTATCAATGGAACAAAGAAGGCAGTTATGGTTAAAGAAAAATGACAAGCTAAGGGTGAGAATTATTTGTAGAGGTCAAGTTCCAGACTTTGCAAATAATAATATGTGCACTATTGTACCTGTCACATGTAATCCAAAAGGCTCAACAAGTAAAGTTCAGCCCAAGTCCATTTCAAAGAAAGAGAAAGTGATAAAACCTAAAGTATCTTATGGTTGTCCTTGGGCTATGCAAGTGTCTAAGTTGCCTAACAAGGATACTTGGGAAGTCAAAAAATTAGAAGATATCTACAAGTGTCTACAAACTAGAATAGTCACAAAATGCACAACTACTTTCCTTTCAAGGAAAGTGGAGTAAAACATTAAACCAAATCTTAAGATTCCTTTATCTGCACTTAAAGAACAATTGCAGAAAAAATTTGAAGTAGGAGTATCAAAGCAGAAGGTGTTTAGAGCTAAAAAGATGGCTTATGAAAGAGTTGTTGGTGACTATACACAACAGTATGTACAGTTAAGAGATTACTGTATGGAATTGAAGGAAAGGAATCCAAATACTACAGTTAAGATTGAGGTTGAACCACCTGAAGTTCCAGACAGTGAAGAAAGAAAGTTCAAGAGGATATATATATGTTTAGGACCTTTAAAAGATGGATTTAGAGCAGGAGGGAGAGATTTTTTGGGTCTTGATAGTTGTTTCCTGTCTGGCCCATACCCTGGCTAAATTCTTACAGCAGTTAGAGTAGATCCAAACAATGGGATCTACCCACTTACATATGTTGTAGTTGAATCTGAATCTAAGGATTCATGGAAGTGGTTCCTTGACTGCCTAGGTGATGATCTTGGGCTTTTCAGAAACTCTAACTTCACATTTATATCTAATAGGCAAAAGGTAATATTCATATCTATTTTTCAATTGTGTTGTATCTATTATAGTTGTCTTATATAATATGTTATATATTAGGGTGTGATACCAGCCATTGCAGAGACATTTCCTAGTGTAGAACATAGGTTTTGTGTCAAACACATCTATGATAATATGCAATTGTCTTGGAGAGGAAAATTGTACAAGGAATTATTATGGAAATGTGCCACAGCTACCACCATTTAGAAGTTTGATAAAAGAATGGAAGAAATGAAAAATCACAACATAGAAGCTTATGAATGGTTGAGGAAGATCCCACCACAACACTAGGCTAGGTCTCACTTTTCAGGTACAAATTGTAATATTCTATTATTGTATTGCAGTAAGGGCTAGGTCTCACTTTTATGTTATTGTATTGCAGGTAGGGCAAAAAGCAATATTCTGTTGAATAACATGTGTGAAGTTTAAAATAGGCAGCTTGTTGATGGGAGGGACAAGCCTATTATAACTTGTCTTGAATACATAAGGGAATACCTTATGAAAAGGATTGTAAATGTTCACAAGGTACAAGACAAGTGTGATGGGCCTTTAACACCTAATGCTGCAAAAATCTTCAAGCTTATTGAAAAGGCTACCGCAAAGTTGAAGGTAAGTAACTTGCAGAAAAAAGCTTATAGTCTTGTTTTATAATTGCTTATAGTCTTGAATGATAAATAGAAAATGTATTTCATTTTTATAGGTTGACTGGAATGGTAGTGAATTGTATCAAGTCACTTGTCCTTGGGGTGATCAATTTGTGGTTAATATGAGTGGGAGGGTCTGTAGTTGTAGGAAATGAGAGTTGAGTGGGATACCTTGCACACATGCAGTTGCTGCCATATGGGATATGGCAAGTAATGGGACAGATACTGGAATACCTGAGTCTTATTGCGATCCATGTCACTAGTTATCAACTTGGAAATAGATGTACATGTTTAAGATTAATCCTGTAAATGGTCCACATGCATGGAAAAAATCAGATGTTCCAACAACCATTATCCCACCAAAATCTCACCCACAGATTGGCAGACCACCAAAGAAAAGGAAAAAGAGTGCAGCTGAACTTGCAGATGAAATTATGAGGTCTAACAAGATGACAAGGTCATGAAAGAGTGTAACTTGCAGTTTGTGTAAGCAGGTTGGTCACAATCAAAGAGGATGCAAGAGTCAAAAAAGTGGACATGCTGGTGCTGGTTCACAAGGGGGTGGAGATGCAGGTGTTGGTGGTTCACAGACCACACAAAGAACACAGAGTTCAGTTCGAAGAGCCCAACATCCTAGTTTTCTTCATGCCTCACTAACCAAGATGACCAAGTCTTCTGCAAAGAGGGGTGGTCCTTAGTTTTTTTATGTCTTGTCAAAGACTATGTTTACTTTAGTACTTGTTATGTTTCTTTTGTATGTGTTGATCTCAGACTTTGTTTTGGTCCTTAGTTGTCTGTTTTTTTTCCATGTTGGTCAAACACTAAACTCAAGTCTCTTTAATGTATTCTACTTGTTGGTTGAAATTGCAGTGTTGTTAATGCATGTCTTTTTTACCCATTTTGACTAGTTATTGTAAATGCTAAGTTTGGTGTTAATTAGACTGTTGATGAAAATTTATGACAACTAACCAAAAAACATGTACCCTGCATTTATCAATTCATTCAGTACAATACCAAATTCATGTCATTACCAAAAGATCTTCATTTCATTGATTGACTTAGAAAAAGGAGTTCCCTTACAATAAGTCATTACCCTACACATATTCATTCATTACTAAAGCCTATCAGAACCCAGAACAAAGTACAATTGCTAAAAGCTTATCACTTAAAAACTAGGAAAACAACAAAAAAAACCCAACTGAACACTAACATCATCTTCATTCTTCTAGCTTGAACACTACTTTCCTGAACTTGTCCTTGTAAGTCATTCATTGATCTTAACAGACCTGGAATAATTTGAACGGATCTTGGACACATAGGAGGATCATACCAATCAATAATCCCATGATTAGCAACCTATTAGAAATATAGAAAAATTAGGTCAAATAATTTAGTGGTTTTTACAAGATAATTGATTACCCTTTTTGAAGAACAATAAAATCGTCTTCCTGGGTTGGTTGGAGTCCATGAAGTTTTGATGATGCCAATCGAGTTGCAAATAGGACATCTCTCCATTGTTGTTACTTTGTGTGTCTGTGTGTATGAAAATTGTTTCAGGGATAAAAAGTGTTGCGAGGGCTGTATGAAGTCCTAAATCTTATAAACACATTTGCAGGGATGGTGAGACAAAAATACCCCTCATTTAAATGCCACGTAGGACAACTTAACGGTATAACCTAACAATTGTTGGTGGGAGGGACCAAACCCGTTACGGGTCAGAACCATAGGGAGAGGATCCGTTAAAATAGTTTGGGGGGACGAAATCCGTTAAACCCGACAAACCACAAGGACAATTTTTGCAATTAACTCTATTAATTATGTGTTTGTGGTTTTTAATGACTACTGAGTTAACCAAACATGTTGAGCACCTCATAATCTCACATGCCGACATGGATGGAAGATATTCTTGAGCTTTGTTGGGTAGAAATATTAATTTTAATTTTTGAGCTTGTTAATGTGCCCATCTATAATATAAATGCATAATGTTTTATATAAGTTTAATACCTAAAATATCTTAATGTTGTTTAGGTTTGTTAGGGCTCACGAGCTCAATCAAGCTTTTTATGTGAAGCTCGGGATCGAGCTTGATTAATAAATGAGCTAAAACTTATGCTAGGGCTCGAGTTTGTTTATGCTCAGCTCGTTCGAGCTTTTTACAGATCCGATCTCGAGCTTTTCATGAGCAGTTTCCACCATTAGTTAAAACTGGATAAAAAAAAGTTGTGCCACACATGGCTAAAATACCTAGATCCGCCACTATGTACAATTAGCGTTCAGTGATTCACACACAATGAACAAGCAACTAGCGTTTGTAGTACCTTTTGCTAGCTATTTTCGCCAAACATGATGCTAATACAAACATCAGTTTAGTTTCTGATTATAATTCATTATGCTTCTCCATATTTTAGCAACTAACACAAGATATGCATAAAGATTCCTAGCTATATGGGCTTGAGCCCATATATGAAACGGGTTTATATTTTATAAATATTGGTCTAGTAATGGATTTAATGGGAACATGGGCTTGCATAATGAATATAATGCATGCAAATAGCAATCGATAGAAAACAACTTTGGAGTCTGAATTCAACAAAAAAATTTGTAGGTAATAATTGTTGGTTACTTTTCATATTAATATTGTTTTAGCATTTTGATTAATTTATAAGCTTATTAGCATTTTATAGGCTTCCTAAAAATGTGTTAAAAAAACCTCTTTTTTTCAGTAAGCTTGTCCAAGTATCTATACATTTGCATATGTGAACTTTTAATTATCAAGCAATGTTTTAAAACCCGGTTTTATAATTGACCCGGTTTAGCAGCCGGTTCATCGGGTTACCGGTTCAACCGGTTGAACCGTCAGGTCACACCGGTTTTATACATATTTTTCATATTTTTCATATATTTAATATATATTGTTGTATGATCATATAATTTATCTTACGTTCAATTAAACTTACGAAATATATTGAGTCTTTAGTGATAATCTTTAATTTTTAAGTTTTATGTCTATAAAATTATAGAAAAAATTTGCATAAACAAGCAACTTATAAGTACAAGTACTAAGTTTTTAAAACATATACAATTTGAGGAACCATAGTTGTTACAAAGGGAGAGTTTATCCATGATGATATATGTGGGCTTGCTTGAGCCTATATATGACATGGGTTTATTATACCTTATAAATATTGGTCTAGTATGGTCTTTGGATAGAAAACAAAATGCATGCATAAACCTAAACCATCTATCGATAGAAAACGACTTTGGTGTCTGACTTCAATTCGACAAAGATTTTTGGACTTTTCATATTAACATTGCTTTAGCTATTGGATTATTTTAGCTTTTAGCTTTTAGCTTTTTATGGCTTACTAAAAAGGTGTGAAAAAAAGCCTTTTTTTAGAACGGCAATTTTTAACAATCTCACTATTTATACCACAAACTATCTCACATGTTCTAAGGAGCTTCTCACACCAACATGGGATACCATTGGGACACAAGCCCTTTGGTGAAAGAAAAAAAATGTTATTGTTTTCATATGTGAAGTTTTTTAATTGTTGAGGGTACTAAGTTTTTAAAACATATATGATTTCAGGCACCATACTAGCTAATTAGTTTCAATGAGAGAGTTTATCCCTGATGATATACGTGAGCAGATACTCATACGATTAGATGCGGAGGATCTCATTAGATGCAAGAAAGTGTGTAAGTCGTGGAAATCTTTGATATCGCACCCTCATTTTGTTAAAGCTCAGCATACAAGACAAGTTAACCTTATGCCATATCACATGGGTATTATTCCAAATTACTTGTTCAAATATGGTCTAGAACACTATATGGTTGGTTCTTCGAATGGCCTTGCATGTATCAATAGTTTTGATGGCGATGAAATTATAGTAGCCAATCCCTGGACTAGAGAAGAGAGAATGCTGCAAAAACTGACAGTCTCCCCTGTACGATCGTGTTGGGGTTTTGGGTACGATGCATTAACAGATGATTATAAAGTTGTATTCGAGGCGGTGGAAGGTTTCGAAAAAACAACTTTTCACTTGTTGTCGTTAAAATCACATGTTTGGAAACATGTTGGACACGTGAACTATATATGTTTTGGTCTTGTGCAGATTGGTACTTATGCAATGGGGCGTTACACTGGGTTATGTATTATGGGAGTCCATCAAACCAACGATTAATTTCTTTGGATTTATCCAAAAAGGTATTAAAAGAAATTCATCAACCTGATAAAGCGATACACGAATGTTGTTTTCTGGCGATTCATAACAGAATGTATAGGAAATACAATCACAAACTATATTGGAAATATATGGTGAGTAATTATTACAGACTCAAGTTGGATTCTCAAAAGCTCTATACATTCATCCCTTCTACCGTTATGTCGAGCCTCATATCTCCTTATCTTCAAGAAGGCAATGAATAGGTGGCTTAGAACTATCATCTTGTTTCCTGGTTGGTTCTTTTATCACATCGTCTTTGCGACTTCTTATTACATGTATTGCCATAGTGACGTATTTATTTTGGTACATTAGCTTTCTTATTATTAAACTCAGATGTGAAACTTTTGTTTTGGCGTGCAGATTCAATATATCGCAAACTTATGGTTTTATCATTAGTAGTTTCTAAACAGAATTAATTTTGTGGCGAAGTTATGTTACTGATAGTTATGATCCTGTATATGGAGTAAGCTAGCGTTGTGTTTAAATCGAATCTATGATCTTTGTGCTTGACTAATATAGTACATGTATACGGTATGCTTGTTTCCGTCTCATTTAGTAGGAATCAACAGCTAGTGTTGTTAGTAGTTAGAACCTCTTACAATATTATTACGGCTACAGAACTTGTATGGACGACTATCAAGCTAGTATCTTTATGATACTATTTATGAATATGTAGGAAAAAACAGGAGTGCCAAAGTATTCGTTTTTCGTATTAACATTACGTTAACTATATATTGTGTTTCATTTTTACCTATAGCGGTCACTAGTTCTTGTATGGACTAAACCAAACATGATTTAATGTGTTTCTTTCGATATCATATAATCCGTATGATTTAAGAATAAACAGTTTAGAGGTGTCAATGATTGTCACACCCCCAAACGGCCCTGGACGGAATACACGTGTCCGGGGGCGTGACGTCATAATATACATCACACAATATACAAGGAACAACCTTTAAGGGTACGTTTAAAAATCCAACATCGTTGCATTAAATAAAATAGATAAGGTTTGACATAAGTTTAAAGAAAATATGCGGAAGCGATTAAAAGTTTTAGAAAATTGACAACGATGTTAAGACAGTAGATAATATATCATGAAAAATCGGATCAATGCAATGGCAACACCATAAAGCAAGCAAAGACATCCACAGCTAAGCACCTGAGAAAAACATGCTAAAACGGTCAACATAAAGTTGAGTGAATTCATAAGTTTTAGTATTAAAGTGGCTCACAAGTTGACAGTACGTACGTGACAGTTATAAAAGATACGACTTCACATAAAAAGTATTTACTGTTGCGCTAAGCTCATGACACTGAAGCTCAATTAAATGAAGGAATAGTAAAAGCCAAATATATAATTAATTCGCCCTAAAGGTATCCGACCAAGATCACCTATTGAAAATCCGACATGGTATATATCCGTTTATCGGGAGCCCCGTGGGTAGTGAGCGCTACTTCACGGAGTCCGATAATGGAATAATTAGATCCCGAAATAGGATCATATTTAAAACACCGCGCATCTATGCTTAACCAGCCAGTCAGTCAAGAAAATTAACGGTTCAAAGATTAATAGGGCATTAATGGCTATTCCGCAACATAAGCAACACGTGAATGAAGGAAGGCAACGTAAAGTAGCTTTAATCCATAGTTTAAAAGCAAGCAATGTTTCTTCACAACCAAAAAGTAGTAAAGTAAAAGTAGTGAAACGTGGGCTATTGAACTCACTTAGCAAGAAGTAGCAAATGATAAAATCACTTAAGTAAAAGAATGATATAGAAATCTAGCCGCGACTTAGAATATCACGCGTCTTAATGAACATCAAAATTAAGCCAAGAATTGCACATTATGTTCATCGACCAAGAAACATACAAGTGTGTATTGTGCTTTGGTTTGATTTGACTAATTAAAATCATAAAGTTTGGTCGTATAAATTTCGGGCGTTTAACCAAAATTTACTATTTTATGTAGTTTCTATTAAAATAGTTTTTAGGTTTCAAAGACAGTTAATACCGTCCATTATATTTTCTAAGCTTTCATAGTTTCAAACGCACAATCTACTCTCAATATCGCTTAACTCCATGTCCGATTCCCCCCCCCCTCCCCCCCCCCCGCACCCCGCCACCCCCCCCCCCCCCCCCCCCCCCCCCCCCCCCCGCCCACCCACCCCCCCCCCCCCCCCCCCCCCGCTAAAACATTATAAAATTTACTATTTTTGAATCCTAAACACATTATCCATCCCGACATATACTCGTCTATGTCATGAACGTTTCAAATGTTTTTTCAATTATTACCTAAACATATTTCTAGATATGTATTTACGTCAACATTTAGAAAGCCCAAAAAGGTCCGAAAGTGTCTGAAAACCCTATATTAAACGTTCAACACAACTATTCATTTTTGGTTTTTGCCGAAAAATATTTTCATGTTATTTCGCTATAATCTTGGTGCGTTTTTAAATCCTTTTTAGTGTGCATATAGGAAAACCTTTTAAATCCTAACTCTAAACAGAGCTTACCAAATCTACCTCTCGCCTAATGAAAACACTGTTTAGGACGACCAAAACCATAAAAAAAAAAAAAAAAAAACAATTACGGATCAGCAGCAACATCATTTTTCGTAAAAGCTTCCAAAAATTCCATCAAACTTCACAATAGTGCCTAATCTAGCCTAATCTCCATTCACAACTAATTTCACAGAAACAAAAACCACAACGCAGAAACTAACATTAATCTCATTCATTTTCAATGTGTTATGGCAACTCTCACCAACTCACATCTCACCAAGACACTAATATTGTTAACTAGTGAAAAGGTACATTATTATTGTTAAAATCTTTTGTATATAATACTTTTCAATAAATTAAAACACAAACATATGGATGTAAGGGTCTTGAACTAAATAATATGAAAGAACATACTTAAAATCAGAAGAAAATATCAGACACTTACCAAGTTAAGAACAAGTATAGAAATCACAAGAATCGAAACCCCAAAATACTAGAGCTAAATAAAACCCAACAACAAAACTGAAACCCTATTTATAAAACTCTTGAAAACCCTTTAAATCAAAGGAAACTCAAACCGTCAAACCACCTTAAGAAGGTTCTTAGAAATGAAGCCTAGTATACTTTGGAATTACTAGAAATCATAGATAATCAAACCATATAAGGGGGTGTGTGTGTACCGTAAGCTAGAGAGAGGGAAAAGAAAGATGAAAATTTTTGGTGAGGCTTGGAAAATAAGAAATGGCCTAGTGTGTGACATGTGCATGTATTTATAGGCTAATAGTTAGGGTTGTTTAGTCACCACATGACCAAGTAAGCAACCAACACACACCAAAATGTGTGTGTTGTGTGTTGTGTTCAGTCCGAGAAAACTCACCCATAAGGGACCATATGGTTCATATGTTTATCTTTGTACATGTATTAGGTCATAGATTATAATTTTAGTCAAATTTGCATGAGTCCCAAACAAAAGGATCACATGATCTAGTCTTCCTAAGTTTCTTGGTGCCTGAGAATGACATTGTCATATGCAATTTCATACACATGCATGGGGGACATTCAAAAAAAGATGCCTTTGATTTCATTTCAAGACTTTAAGGTTGCGTTTATGTTTTGGTATATGCGTGTCCCATTTTTTATAAGAGAGGAGGGTGAACGAAATTTTTAATGCTATAAACAGACCCAAAACAAGATGAATATAACTGAACGTTTACACGAAAAGATTTTCGGGTTCTGGGGTTCCTTTAATGGTGAAAAAACAAAAAACTAATATAAAAGTTAAAAAGCGTAAAAATAAGTACCGGAGTGATCGTAAATTACCGAACACTTAAAAAAGATAAAATAGTTCATATAACATCTAAACTAATCAGAAAACCTATGTCAGAAATCGTCCGATTGGACCAGTTTTTTAGATTTATGAGGAGTTAACTTCTACGTAAATCGCGCAGACGTACAAACGTAACGATAAAAGCAAAATAATTGAACGGAAATGTTTAAATATTGACCAGAATTTTGCAGGCGATGACATTCGCCCCTTTAAAAGAGCTTTGTCCTACAGCTTAAGACGAGGTACGAATGTGTTAAACGAAAAGAAGTACTTTACTTATTTTCTTTATTGTTTTTCCGCGCTCCCACGTAAACGTCCCTAGACCATACTCGTCTTTGAATTCCAACGGACTTTTCAATTGGAATGGCGGCTTTCTTTAGCCGTATTTAACTTCTCGGTCCATAATTTTCAACTAGTTCTCCATGAAATTAAAGCATGTCATCATCGTTTATTTGCATCCAACTTGATTAGCTAGGGGTTCGCCTAGCGATACACTATTTCAGATTGAAACATGAAAAATACTAGAACTCGGATTAATTGTTGTGTTGGAGTTCACAGTCAATATGCAAGAAGCGATCCCACTTTAGTAATAAATCGTGAAAGGTGTCAAAATAGCGAGGGTGTCAACTTTATCCATTTGCCCCTAAACGTATCAACCCTTTCCATTACGACACTTTCAACATGACCTTATCTCCAACTTCAAACGCTAAATGGGGCTTGCGTCTCCTATCGTGCGTAGCAACTTCTGTCAAGATCACTTGCAGGCTTGAATCGTTTCTTGATCTGAATGGAATTTTCTCATTGTTATAATGAACAATTTCCAGGAACAGTTAGCTGCGCGTTCCAAACTCATGACCCAACAAATAGGCGATCGACCATTTCGGCCTTATAGAGTATCACACTGTGCAAGGTAGCATATGTGGTACTAGCGTGTGTAAACTGTTGTTGAAAAGAAAAACTCTACTAAAGGAGAGGTGTCTATCCCAAACTTTCTCAAAATCTCAGATCACAAGCAAGTACGTAGCATGTCACCAAGATTTTGATGGTTTCATTCTCTTAGACCATCGGTTTGTAGGATGGTAAAGCACGTAACACATATCTAATTTGAGTACCAAGGGCTTTGTTCATGCCGACTTCCAGAAGTGAGGATTTAAATATCACTGTCTCGATCAGAAATAATCGAACTCTGCAACTCCAAGGCCGTCGATACTACCTCCTTTAAGTATTGGTCGCGGTTCACTTCTCCATTGATTCGGTTTCCTTCAATGGGTAAGAAATGAGCGGGATTTTTGGTGAGTCGGTCCCCCCCCAACCGATTACCCAAATTGTATCTTGAACAGACGATGTCTTTGGTAAAGATGGTAAAAAAACCATAGTAATAGTTTTTTCCCACTTATTCCATACTGGGATTTCTAGTTAAACTCAACAAACCTGATCGTTTTTTAAAGCATTCGCCAATGACTTTTGGCTACGGGTCGAACACTTACAAGACGTATATGGCATTCATATCTTCAATATTTGGCCACCAATACAGTTTCTTCAAGTCTTGGTACATCTTGTCCGATCCAGGATGAATTGAGTATTTTGACTTATGCGATTCATGCATAATCAACTCCCTTAAATTACCTCGACAGGGTATCCAACTTCTCCCATTCAATCATAACGTCCCATCTATACGTTGCTCTATAACGCCGGCATATTCCAGTACCAGCATAGATCTCGGTTCGATAAATTTTCCTCCTTGTCTACCGCCTCAAACTTGACGTTTAAAATTTTCACAGGAAGGAGTTTCAGCCTTATCGTGCATAACCAAGTGCTGCGGAACGCTAATGTGGCTTGTTTCGTTCCTTTCGGCTCAAGGCGTCTGCCACCACGTTCGCCTTTCCTGGACGATAATGAATCTCGCAGTCGTAATCACTCAATAACTCTAACCATCTGCGTTGTCTCATGTTAAACTCTTTCTGATCTAGAATATGCTGCAAACTCTCATGATCAGTGGAACACAATAGCATTTCATAGTACGACATAATAATGTCTCCACATTTTGAGAGCAAAACTCCACCGCACCCAATTCTAAGTCATAGTGCCAGTGTAATACTATTCTCGTAAATCATAAGTTGCAAAGATTGCGTATGTTATGACTTTCTCCTTTTGCATCAGGATCGCGCCCAACCCCTTACAAGAAGCATCATAGTAAACCATGAAGTTTTCACTACCTTCGGGAAAAAATAAGATTGGTGCACTACACAACTTCTGCTTCAACAGTTGGAATGCAGCTTCTGCCATTTCAGTCCAAACAAAATTTACGTTCTTCTAAAGTCAACTTCGTCATAGGTTTGGCAATCTTCGAGAAACCTTTGATAAAACGTCTGTAATAGCGGCAAGACCTATAAAATTGACGAGTAACTTGTCGGAGTCTTGTGAGAGCGCCCATCCCTTGATTGACTAAAATCTAGTTGGTCCCACGTGAATGCATTCTCTAATCAATCACGTGACATAGAAATTGGTACCCTTGACAGCTAAAAATTGCATTTTGAAAACTTGGCGTACAACTCTTCCTTCTTAAGCAACTCCAAAATTAACTTAAGATGTTCGGCATGCTCTTACTTGCTCTTGGAGTAGATCAAGATGTCATCAATAAAAACGATCACATGAAGTATCTAACTACGGAATTCACAAAAACCCGAAAAAAAAAATCACTTAAGTCCTTGAATACTGCTGGTGCGTTTGGTCAATTCCAAGAGGCATTACTTGGAACACCGTATATGGGCCATAACGAGTCCTAAACGCCGTCTTTGGAATGTCCTCGTCATAAACTCATATGTGTGATAACCAGACCCAAGTAGATCTCAGTACCCATTGATCCTTTCAACTTATCAACAAGGTTCGTCGATTCTTGAAAAGTGGAATATCGATTTGCATATCAGCTTTTCAGCTCGCGTAATCGATAGTACATCCCGAAAAAGATTCCATCTTCTTTTGACAAACAAAACAGGGCTCCCCGAAGGTGATTAACGCAGTCTTATAAAATCCTTTGTCAGGAAAGTTCTTGCAGCTGATAGACAATTCTTAGCAGTTTCAGACGTCTAATCTGAAACTGGGGTGTGTTGCTACATGTGCACACCAGGGACCGAAGGCCAATTATGTGAAATTCAACATTGTCGGTGTTGTGCGGTAATCCAGGAAAGTCTCGGAAAAGACCTCTAGGAAAGTCCGTACAGTTGGCACGACCTCAAAGTCACTACTCCTCTCCTTGTATATCGTGTTTCCATCTTCGTAATTTGTGCCAGGAAAATTAGGCAACTTCACTTAAGTATATATCTGAGTTTAGTGCACGATATAAAATGCTCAAACTTCTACTCTCTCTCCTTTTTTCCCGGGCTTAAATACACAATTGGACTATCAAAACTAATCATCTCCGATAAGGGAATCCGCATAATCTTCTCGTCGTAAACGATCACCACATGATGATTCGCTAACCAATCCATGCCGATGATGATGTCGAAACTACCAAGTTCTACTGGCATTAGGTCAATATTGAATGGATGACCTAACAATCCTAACGTACAGCCTCTAAGCACGGTATTTCAGCCTCAAGAGCGTTATGCAGCACGGGTTTCCTCATAAGCAGACAATGCTTCTTCCACATGTCGGTTAACGAGTTCTTCGATTGCTTTAGGGGTCATACCGGAGTGAGTGATAGTCAGTGTTCTACATTACAAGACATAACACATGGTGAGATTCGATACGAGATAGCTACTATAATTGGTAAATAAGATATAAAAGAAAATAATATGGACATAATTTGCTAGAACGAATGAATAATAGTAAAGATGAACATGCGAGAGAATCAAAATAAGCTTTTCATATCATATATAAAAGCAATATTGGGTTACAATCGGCACATAATGGGTACTTGATTTACATTAGTCTCACTACTAACATCTAGACCTAACCATCAGTCTAATATCCTACATAACCATGATACCAACAAACTAAGGGTGGAATCCTAAACGCCTCTCAACAAACGACTCCAACCTCCTAAGTCTCCTTCGAGTATCATCACGATCCTTACAAACCTAGGGAAACTCCTCCTGAGAAAGTGTCAATGATGGACTGAAGACTTGTCAACTCAACCGCCTCACGTTACACAAACAAAGCACGAATATACCTTTCCGGTTCTGCTCCCGTACCAAACTCCTAACCCTATCAGTCAAATCGGCTCTCTCTGCCAGCTATCAATTGTCCAACCTCCTACTGTCTATGAGCAGTCTCGATGTTTGCAATCCTACCAACTGGAATCTCCTCTGCATGATCATGGAATCTCTGAATCAGATCTCCCAACGGCTCATAGGTAATCTCAACAGCTCCATTAGCTGTAACATGCTCAAGGACATCCTCAACAACGATCGGTCTGACCCTCGGGTCAACCTCAATCTCTACCATGCCTCCCGCACTGGCCTCTGCCTTAATCTCCTCCTTATCCTCTCTAATATCACTAGCAATAACCTCAACTACCCACACCTATTACCATCCTCAGTATGAGCTTCAACTCTAACATAGTACCCAAATCTTCAACAGCCTCTGCAATCAGCAATACCAACCTCCATTATGCGCCCTCTTATGTTTATCCACAGGTGCGAGTGTGATCTCTAACCACATTTGCGAGGAGGTAAATAGATTATCATGAGTCGGGGCTAACGACTAAAATGAGTAGTGTGGAAGATACCAAAGATATAGTGGGCCTACATTCTCTTAACGAGATTGGTTCAGCATAAGGTAAAGAAGAATCCAATGACCTCTCAGAAGATAAGCTAGGAAGACTTTGATGTCCGTCGTTGGGTAATGGTGATACCAATGTGTGCAGACTCTCACAACCGTCTAAATGCCTCACTATGTCGTGGAGTCAAAACCAGAGGATAAACCAACCTAGGTGATGCAACCCTAGTTGATGGTCCTCAATGAGTCTGACCAGATGAATCACATCCTGAAGAATGAACTTATGATGAATCTGATAATGAATCTGAAAATGAACCAGAAGAGAAGTATCCGATGAAGAATACAAAGATGAATCAGAAAGAAGATGAGCCTTAAGTATATCTGGTGACGAATGGACGAGTCCGATGAATGATGAGATACACTTCTTCATGTAAGTCTACTAGCAGGAATAGGTCCAACTCACTCCTTTAGCATTCAAGCAACTACGTCGGGACCCATTCAGAGGGGTGCCATTAAGGTAGACCGAAAAAATGGAAATATCACTCACCCGGTATTCGATAAGAAGTCCTAGCGTCGACGATATCTCGTGTGAGTTTCAACAACAAGAGCAATGGTGGGAAACACTCAGATGATGGTGCAAGAGTATCATGAGATGATGATCCCGACGGTGAGGACGGTCTAGATGCGACCCTGTCCCTCCACCTTAAAACCACAGCATCATGAACGGCAAGAGACTCATGCCTCTCGGGTCTCTGCTTACCAGGCTCGGACTCATCATCCGCCTTCGAGTCATCAGAACATAAGAAGGGTGAAACCAATGGTAACTCTGGTACATGTGGCAAAGAATCCTCTAATAGATCAAAATCAGAAGAAGACGAATAAACCACCAAATCAAGCACTCTGGTAGTGAGATGAAAGAAACTGCTCCTACCTCCGGTGCAACTAAGGGATTAGTAGGAATAATGGGAACCTTAGGGATAACCGGGATAATAGCAGGAATAGCGCCAAAGAGAATCACTCGTGGGGCATGAGAACCCACACTCTCCTCAGACGAATCTGACAAAATAGAAATAACAGGAGCTGCCATGACCTGCACACGCAAAAGTTTATACAAATCCTCTTTATATGAAACCATGCACGTGCAAGCAATGCCGAGAAATAAGTATGATGCGAAATATGATATGTAAAAATGATGAATAAGGTAATTATGGCAATATAATATATAATCCGTACTTATATATATTAGATACTAATATAATAAGATATATATGCAAACAGGTAAAGCATGTAGGATCACATACTGGTTATAGACCAGACCTAGATATACTACCTGGTTCTCTATAAATTTGGCTCTGGATACCAATCTGTCACACCCCTAAACGGGCCCTGGATAGAATACACGTGTCCGGGGGCGTGACGTCATAATATACATCACACAAGATACAAGGAACGACCTCTAAGGGTACGTTTAAAAAATCCAACATTGTTGCATTAAATAAAATAAATAAGGTTTAACATAAGTTTAAAGAAAATATGCGAAAGCGAATAAAAGTTTTAGAAAATTGACAACGATGTTAAGACAGTAGATAATAGATCTTGAAAATCGGTCTAATGCATGGCAACACCATAAAGCAAGCAAAGACATCCACAGCTAAGCACCTGAGAAAAACATGCTAAAACGGTCAACATAAAGTTGAGTGAATTCATATGTTTTAGTATTAAAGTGGACCACAAGTTCACAGTACGCACGTGATAGTTATAACATATACGACTTCACATAAAAAGTATTTACTGTTGCGCTAAGCTCATGACACCGAAGCTCAATTAAATGAAGCATATTATATGCCAAATAAGAATTAATCGCCCTAAAGGTATCCGACCAAGATCACCTAACGAAAATCCGACATGATATATATCCGTTTATCTGGAGCCCCGTGGGTAGTGAGCGCTACTCAGCCGGATAAGGATAATTAGTCCCAAATAGATCTATTTATAACACTCGGGCATTAATGGTCTATTCGCAACTTAGGCAACACCTAATTAGGAAAAGGCAACGTAAAGTAACTGTGTCCATAGTTTAAAAGCAAGCAATATTAACGTGGGGCTATGAACTCACCTTAGCAAGACGAGCAAATGATAAATCACGCAAGTAAAAGATGATATAGAAATCTAGCCGCGACCTAGAATAATAACGCGTCTTAGGAACACGGAAAGTATGCCAGGAATTGCACAATATGTTCCTCACCAAGAGACATCCATGTGTGTTTGTGCTTTGGTTTGATTATCAAATCATGACTAATTAAAATCATAAAGTTTGTCGTTAAGTTCGGCGTTTAACCAAAAAATACTATTTTTAGTAGGTTTTTATTTTAAGAAAGTTTATAGTTTCAAGACGTTAATACCGTCTCCTATATTTGCTAGGTTTCCATATTTTCAAACGCACAATCTAATCTCAATCGCTTAACTTTCATGTCCGATTCGCTAAAACATTATAAAAGTTACTATTTTTGAAATCCTACACTTTTATCCATCTCGACATTACTCATCTATGTTCATAACATTTCAAATGTTTCTAATTAATTACCCAACATTTTTATATGTTTCACCAACATTTAGAAAGCCCAAAAAGGTCCGAAAGTGTCCGAAAACCCTATTTTACGTTTCAAACAGCAACTATTCATTTGGTTTTTGCCGAAAAATATTTCATGTTTTATTTCGCTATATCTTGGTCGTTTTAAATCCGTTTTTAGTGTGCGATATATGAAAACCTATCTACTCGAAACAAGCTTTCCAAATACTACCTTCTCGCCTAATGAAAACACTTTTAGGTCGACCAAAACCCCAAAACAATTTCGGATTAGCAACATCATTTTTCGTAAAAGCTTCCAAAAATTCCACCAAACTTCACAATAGTGCCTAATCTAGCCTAATCTCCATTCACAACTAATCCACAACAAAACCACATCCAAAACTAACCTAATCCCTTCATTTCTATTGTTGCAACTCTCATCCAACTCTCATCTCACCAAGAACATAATATTTAACTAGTGAAACAAGGTGACATTATTATTTATAAAATCTTGTTTTATAATCTTTCAAAAATTAAAACACAACATATGGATGTATGGATCTTGAACATATATGAAAGAACATAAGTAAATCACAAGAAAATATCAAGACACTTACAAAAGTGAAGAACAAGTAGAGAAATCACAAGATCTAAACCCCAAAATACTAGATCTATAAAACCCAACAACAAATCTTGAAACCCTAGTTTATAAACTCTTGAAAGACCCTTGAAATCAAAGAACCAACACTTCAAACCACCTTAGATGTTCTTAGAAATGAACCTAGTATACTTGGATCTTGCTAGAAATCATAGATAATCAAACCATATAAGGGTGTGCGTGTGCCGTAAGCTAGAGAAAGGGAAAAGAGAGATGAAAATTTTTGGTGAGACTTGGAAAATAAGAAATGGCCTAGTGTGTGATATGTGTATGTATTTATAGGCCAATAGTTAGGGTTTTAAGTCACCACATGACCAAGTAAGCAACCAACACACACCAAAAGTGTGTGTGTGTGGTTCAGCCGAAACTCACCCACAAGGACCATATGGTTCATATTTTTTTGATCTTGGTTCATGTATTAGGTCATAGATTTGAATTTCAAGTCAAAGGTTGCATGAGTCCAACAAAAGATCACATGCTTTAGTCTTCCTTAAGTTCTTGTACATGAGAATGACATTCTCATATGTCACTTTCATACACATGCATGGGACATTAAAAAAAAGATGCCTTTGATTTCATTTCAAGACTTAAGGTTGCATTTGGTTTGGTTTAGGAGTCCGATTTTTATAAGCGAGGGAGGGTGAATGAAATTTTTAATGCTATAACACGAGATGAACGATAACTGAAGTTGACACGAAAAGATTTTGGGTTTCTGGGGTTCCGTTAGGTCAAAAACGCGAAAAACGTAATTTAAACGTTAAAGCGTAAAAATAAGTACCGGGAGTGATCGTAAATTACCAAACACTTAGAAAAGATAAACTAGTTCATATAACATCTAAACTAATGAAAATCCGATGACGTTTTTTAGATTTACGCGGTTTAACTTCTCGGTAAATCGCCAGATTCAAACGTAACGTATAAAAGTCAAAAATAATGATCGGAAAAGTTTAAAATATCGACCTGAAATTTTCAGGGTGTGACATTCTTCCCCCGTTAAAAGAGCTTTGTCCTCAAAGCTTAAGACGTGGACGAAAGGTTAACGAAAAAATGAGGGTACTTTTTCTTCATTTGGTCTTCGCACTCCCACGTAAACTCGGGACCTCGTCTCGAATTCCAACGGACCTTCACAATTGGAATTCAGCTTTGCTTTAGCCGTTTAACTTCTCGGTCCATAATTTCAACTAGTTCCTCTATGAAATTAAGCTTGTCATCAATCTGGATTTCATCCAACGGGATAGCTAGGGGTTCGTCTACGAGACACTTCTTCAGATTGGAAACATGAAAATTACTATAAACTCGGCTTAATTGCTATGGGAGTTCAAGTCGATAAGCAAGCGTTCCCACTTTTGCAAGAATCTTGAAAGGTCTAATACAACGAGGGTTCAGCTTTCCCCGTTTGCCGAAACGTATCAACCCTTTCCATTACGACACTTTCAACATGACCTTATCTCCAACTTCAAACTCCAATGGCTTACGTCTCCTATCGGCGTAGCTCTTCTGTCTATCACGTGCAGCTTGAATTCGTTTCTTGATCTGAATGATTTTCTCAGTTGTTTAATGAACAATTTCCGGACCAGTTAGCTGCGCGTTCCCAAACTCAGCCCAACAAATAGGCGATCGACATTTTCGGCCGTAGAGAGCTTCAAACGGTGCAGCTTTGATACTCGTGTGATAACTGTTGTTGTAAGAAAACTCTACTAAAGGTAGGTGTCTATCCCAACCTTTCTCAAAATCAATCACACAAGTACGTAGCATGTCCTCCAAGATTTTGATGGTTCTTTCACTTTGACCATCGGTCTGTGGATGGTAAGCCGTACTCATATCCAATTGAGTACCTAGGGCTTTGTTCAGCGACTTCCAGAAGTGAGATGTAAATTTACTGTCTCGATCATAAATAATCAAAATTGGCACTCCATGCCTCGATACTACCTCCTTTAAGTATTGTCTCGTCAACTTCTCCATTGAGTCGGTTTCCTTCATTGGTAAGAAATGAGCGGATTTTGTGAGTCGGTCAACAATTACCCAAATTGTATCTTGACCAGACGGTGTCTTTGGTAACTTGGTAACAAAATCCATAGTAATGTTTTCCCACTTCCATACTGGGATTTCAGGTTGAACCAACAAACCGGATCGTTTTTGGCATTCGGCCTTGACTTTGGCATGGGTCAAACACTTACTGACGTAGGTGGCAATCTTTGCTTTCATATTCGGCCACCAATACAGTTTCTTCAAGTCTTGGTACATCTTGTCCGATCCAGGATGAATTGAGTATTTTGACTTATGCGATTCATGCATAATCAACTCCCTTAAATTACCTCGACAGGGTATCCAACTTCTCCTATTCAAGCATAACGTCCCATCTGTACGTTGCTCTAGCCGCTTAATCATACCACACAGATCTTCGGTTCCATAATTTTCCTCCTTTCTCGCCTCAACTTGAGCGTTTAAAATTTGCACAGGAAGGTTCAGCCCAATCGTCATAACCAAAGCTCGAACGCGTAGTGGCTTGTTCCGTTCCTTTCGGCTCAAGGCGTCTGCCACCACGTTCGCCTTTCCTGGATGATAACGAATCTCGCAGTCGTAATCACTCAACAACTCTAACCATCTGCGTTGTCTCATGTTCAACTCTTTCTGATCTAGAATATGCTGCAAACTCTCATGATCAGTGAACACAACGCATTTCATGCCGTACAAATAATGTCTCCACATTTTGAGAGCAAACACCACCGCTCCCAGTTCTAAGTCATGTGTAGTGTAATTCTTCTCGTAAATCTTAAGTTGGCGTGATGCGTAGGCTATGACTTTCTCCTTTTGCATCAGGACCGCGCCCAACCCCTTACAAGAAGCATCACAGTAAACCACGAAGTTTTCACTACCTTCGGGCAAAGATAGGATCGGTGCACTATACAACTTCTGCTTCAACAGTTGGAATGCAGCTTCTGCCGTTTCAGTCCAAACAAAATTTACGTTCTTCTGAGTCAACTTCGTTATAGGTTTGGCAATCTTCGAGAAACCTTCGATAAATCGTCTGTAATAGCCGGCAAGACCTAGAAATTAATGAATTTCTGTCAGAGTCTTGAGCGATACCCAATCCTTGATTGACTCAATCTTAGTTGGGTCCACGTGAATGCCTTTGCTATCAATCACGTGACCAAGAAATTGTACCCTTGAGAGCCAAAAATCGCATTTCGAAAACTTGGCGTACAACTCTTCCTTCGTAAGCAACTCCAAAATTAACTTAAGATGTTCGACATGCTCTTACTTGCTCTTGGAGTAGATCAAGATGTCATCAATAAAAACGATCACGAATTTATCTAAGTACGGTTTGCACACCCGATTCATTAAGTCTATGAATACTGCTGGTGCGTTTGTCAATCCAAAAGGCATTACTTGGAACACGTAATGGCCATAACGAGTCCTAAACACCGTCTTTGGAATGTCCTCGTCATGAACTCTAAGTTGGTGATAACCAGACCTTAAGTAGATCTTCGAGTACCCATTTGATCCTTGGAACTGATCAAACACGTCGTTGATTCTCGAAAGTGGATATCGATTCTTCATAGTCAGCTTGTTCAGCTCGCGGTAATCGATACACATCCGAAAAGATCCATCTTTCTTTTTGACAAACAAGAACGGGGCTCCCCAGGGTGAGGAACTCAGTCTTATAAATCCTTTGTCAGAAAGTTCTTGCAGCTGAGTAGACAATTCTTGCAGTTCAGACGGTGCTAATCTATACGGGGTGCGTGCTACATGTGCAGCACCAGGGACCAAGGCAATTTGAAATTCAACTTGTCGTGTTGGCGGTAATCCAGGAAAGTCTTCGGGAAAGACCTCTAGAAAGTCCCGTACAGTTGGCACGTCCTCAAGTCACTTCTCCTCTGACTTGTCTTCGGTTTCCTTCTTCGTAATTTGTGCCAGGAAAATTAGGCAACATCTCTTAATATATTTCTGAGTTTTAGTGCACGATATAATGCTCAACTTCGACTTCTCTCCTTTTCCGCTTATATCACATTGGACTATCAAAACTTCATCTCCATAGGGAATCCGCACAATCTTCTCGTCGTAAACGATCACCGCATGATGATTCGCTAACCAATCCATGCCGATGATGACGTCGAAACTACCAAGTTCTACTGGCATTAGGTCAATATTGAATGGATGACCTAACAATCCTAACGGGTTTCCTCATAAGCAGCCAATGCTTCTTCCACATGTCGGTTAACGAGTTCTTCGATTGCTTTAGGGGTCATACCGGAGTGAGTGATAGTCATTGTTCTACATTACAAGACATAACACATGGTGAGATTCAATACGAGATAGCTACTATAATTGGTAAATAAGATATAAAAAGAATAATCTGGGTTTGATTAAATAAATTATGGGTATAGATTATTTTTGTTACTTCTTTCTGGGATTTGTGATTCCATTTTTTTTATGATCTGAAATGTGTAAATTAGGTAGTGAATCTGGGTTTTGGTGATGGTGGTGGTAGGAGAGTGTGGAGAGGGAAGTGGGGTCCACTGGTGGGCGGGAGAGTGGAGAAAGTGGTGGTTGGGAGGAGGAGGTGATGGTGGAGGAAGAGGTTGAATGAAAGATGAAGAAGATATTGAATTTGTGAGTTAAAGGGGTGGATTTTGTAAAAAATAAAGTATAGGGGCCACATATGACATGGGCAAAAAAAATGTATTAAAATCGTGCCACGTCAGATTTTTTTGCTAATCATGTTATTATGATATTATTATGATAGCCTTTGTAATCAACACATATCGGCTTAATCTGTCGCTCTCTAATATTCCTATTTATAAGATATATTTTCTTACATAATCTAAGTAGTTGAACTACTGTTGCACTTTTATAGTCTTTCTTACTTACTGTATGCGCATTCTGGTTTTGTATGTAGAATGTTGACGGCTGTGGTTCTTAGGCTATTACAGTTAACAAAGACGATTTACTCAGGTAACTAACAACTTAGAAATGAATGCATAATCTTGTACCGACTTAAAAATCTATTAGTCGAAGAAAATATAACTATTCACTCCTAGTCTCCACCGTGTCAGACAGGCGCATGCACACCAAACTAACTCACCTCATCTTTGTATTCAAAATAACTCACCTCATGTTTGTATATGATTTTATAACTATTCACTCCTAGTCCCTAGTTTTTGTTCCGCCATCTTATTTTTAGCTTTTTATAATTCTTTTAAAGTGGTCGTGTCTTTTAGCTAGTATATATATATATTTTTAATCATTTCAAATATTTTTATTTTATTTTTGGTGTGAAAGACCGGATAATCAATTGTTTTTAAAAATTGATAAACACTCAACTGAAAAATTCAAAACCTCCAAATCAATTATTCTCCAAAAATAAAAAATGTCTTTAAAGAATTTATTTTTTAAGAAGTTATATGCATAAATAAAGTAAGAAAAACACCGAACTTAAACAGTTCTGTAAATATATGAAAGAAATAATCAAATAATACGTGAATTATTTTATAAACATTTGAGTTTGTAGCAATTATTATAATAAACATGGATGCTTTTTGGTCTCCAACTTTTTTATGGTCTTGAATATCAAAGGACGTATGTAAGCGCTAATCAAGTCAATCAATGTCTATTTCGTGAACACTTAATAGTCAATTGAAAATGTAAGTAAAAGTATATTGTGATCAATAATTAATTAGAATTTAAAATATAGAAAATAGCCGTGATATGTACATTGTACATACCTCTTGCATGTTATTCATAGACCTTGTAGTACTTCTTTGTAGATGACATTTGTAGTATTTTTAGATATATTTCCATTCTTATCACAAACGAAAACCTTCAAACCTTTTTCGCTTTGATAATATATTAAAATTTAAAATATGGTATAAAATATGTCATATGTATATTGTACATATCTCTTGAACCTTGATCATAGACCTTTAAGTATTTCTTTGTAGACGACTTTTGTAATAGTTTTTGAGATATTACCATCCTCGTCACAAATGACAACCTTCAAACCTCTTTTACTTTGGTTTGTGATGTAGGTTACTATTTAAGCTAATAATCGTCCTTTCACATTGCATGTACCTCACCGGTCATCACAAAATGTCGTAGTAACAAATACGAATCACTTTGCACTGCACATGGTTTAAGATTTAAGTTATTAATCTTTCTTTTACATTGCATGTACCTCACCGCTCGTCAAAAAATGTTACTAACCAATATGAATCACTTTACCCCTTACGTTTGGCGTACCACTTGTTTCGGGGTTTAAAACTAAAAGAAGAGAAATGTGAACGTTTAATAATAGAGAAAAGAGGAAGGATAAGGAAATCTTGATTATGAGTTGTGGTTTCTAATTAGAAAAAAATATATAACAAAAAAGCTTTGAAATAATATTATCTTTAAAGCGTCTAAATTTGCAAAGAAATTTTGGCATGGTTTTCTACCCTATCATGTTCTTCCGTCCATAATGAATACTCAAAAATGTGTTTTTTTTCCTTTTCACTATTTTTTTAAAATAAAAGTGGTGTTAATGATACGATAAACAATTTGGTTTCTAACTATTTAATATTCAACGGGTATGTATTGTCTTTTTTTACATTTAATAGTATTGATTTTGAATTGAATTTCATGACATATTATTAGCATGTAGAGGAAGAATGTTTTATGACATATTATTACTTTGAATGGGTCTTTTCTAGTCTTTGTTTAAAACGTACATTGGAAGATTTCTTAAGCTGCACATTAATGAGATTTTTCAAACATTCCATGTTTAGGTTACAATTGTGCTAAAATAGTTTTCAATAAACATTAATGTGCCGATTCATGCATGTAGTTTATTAGATGGTGCATTAGAGTATTGTACAAATGGGTTATTTTAGGAATAATAGCAATGTTGGCATTTAATTTTCGTGCTTAGATGAGTTTTAGTTTGAATGAGTCCTTGTTTTGAAACTACAATTGAAGAGAGTTAATGAGACTTTTAAAAATTTCCTTTATTAAGTTACAATTACCATATATACTATCAAAATTATCAAAACTGCATCATTGAGAGGAAGTGGTGTGTTGGAGAAATTTTGTTAATTAATAAGTGTATGTAGCGCATAAGAGTATTGTACATGCAAGCTAAAGATGGTAACCCACATCATAACATTAAAATTAAGTTTTTAATGTCAGTAGCTTAAAAAGTTTGTATTAAAGTATATGTGTCGTATAAGGGTTTTATGCATAAAAGTATTGTACACATTTTCTAATTAAGGTAATCCATATCATTTTATTAAATACGTTTTTAATACTTGTAGCTTAAAAAGGTTGTACAAAAGCTTATTAGGGCTTAAGGCAATAATGGCGGTAGAGATTTTGTAAGGGATGAATGGAAATCATAATCGTGTCGTAGAAGCTTTCTTGGCTGTGTTTTTTTATGTCAGCTTTGTATTGTATATTCCATAGCTTCTTTGTATGCAACTCAACTAATAATGTTTGACCTAAATTTTCTTGAAAGTTTCCCATATAATCAGTAACTATAAAATGGAATCATATTTATGGGTTAATTTGTTTTTCCATAACTGACTTGCTCAAAATATTGCAGTTGATCTTGTATGCTTCATATAAAGAAAATCGATATTCTACTTCAAACTAAACTTTTATATAATGATATATTGAATTGTTTCACAAATTAAGGATTTATCACTTTAGTTTTATCAATAATAATAAAGATGACTACTCAGATAGTTGACAATAATTCATAAGTGTTGGAAATGATTTGACCTTGAAAATGGGACATTAATTTATAAAAATAATTTCTCGTCAGAAAATGTTTTCAAAGATTAACTTGGTTAACTTAAGACTTATATTTAGTTAACTAGACCAAATGTGTCACTCAAATAATCCAGTCACTATTATATCAAAACTTATTTTGTTTATGAGTTTACGAAAGTGGATTTCTCGGCACAGACGATAAAGGTCACAGACAAACCTTTAAAACTATATAGATCATAACAGGTCTTTCGACCTATACCGAAATGATTATATAATCTAAGATGATAAGCAAAAGTGGATATGATAAGATATAATAGGGGTGCAACATAAGCTTAAGATTAAAGAGATCAAGATCATACCAAACACTTATTCATTATCGTAACGTCACCGAGTAGTCATAAGAGAATTAGCCTCTCATGGCTAAGGAGTTCATAACAAAAGTAGACTTAACATAAATTTCCATTACTTTGACAACTAAGTGGGAAATATTCTTCGTTATTGATCGTTAGATCTTCGTCTTCAACTCATAAGGTGTTTTTGGTGAAAGGGAGGGAATGTGTGTGTGAATGATGGAGATAGAATGAGAGGAGAGGATGATTTGAGAGTGCAAAATCGGCCTCTATTTATAGGCACAAATTTGGGAAAAGTGCGGTAGTTTTAAGAATAAGCGCAACGCACTTGAGGAGTTAATGCAAGGGTCATTTAATGTTTTGACACGAAGCGCGGCGAACTTGGCGAGTTAATGTAGATGCATTTATTAGACTTTAATTCTTCTAACTTCACGAAAAGTGCGGCGCACAAAGATATAAGTGCACCGGTTTTAGTGTTGTTTTTGTACACTGATGCTAGAGAATAATCAAACATAGTAGGATTTCATCTTTTATGATAAATCTACTAACTAGATATGCTCAACTAAGAGCATTGTTGCAATACACATTGAAGAATAAGGATACTTTACATTTTAAGAAACTATAAAGTTGAGTGTCTAAGATAAGTATGTGGGTGACTACAATTACCTCAAGGTACTGTCACATTTACATACTGTAATTCTTGCAATAGTATGCAAATATACATACGAAACTCATCACACCGTTCAAATTCTTCACAATTTGTGATTTTGAAACATGTATTCGGAAAGTTTACTGAGGTGACTATTTAGCTGTCATGGACAGAAGGAGTTGAGGATGTTGGAAATAGTAGAATTCAACTTACTAATTAGTCTTATGCAAATCTGTTTTTAGTATTTGGATAATTGAGATGTAAGACAATTTTTACTTTTGTGAATAAAGAATGTTTGGTATTTGTTCATTTATACATATTTTACTTGTTATCTAATATTTTCATGTTTAATCCTTGAATGATGTTATCATTCTAAATATGTCTATTATCGATTAACAATATGGGAGTATTGTTACACAAGAAAAATGTGAGTGTTGGTTATATTCTTTGAATAGTTGATGGTTACCGCCAAACTCATAGGTTATTCATAAGGGATTAATATTGGACACCCAAACTTTCAATTATTTACTTTTGGATCCGTAGTCATGAGTAAGATGTCGAATATGTCATCCTTAGACTTGAGAATACAAACAAGTTCCGGTATGTGTGGATATCACTTTTTAATTCTAAGTCAAACGTTAATATGAAAATGGTAGTTATAGTGATGTGAAGCAGCATTCACAACACATGCATTCAACAAAGAATTTGTTCCTCCACTTGATGTGCAGTATGATACCATTGGCGTCTCTCCAAAATTAATTAGATAATTATGGGGCCGCATCCAAAAGGTAATGCAAGATGAATCTTGATTACATTTGGTATATATGTATTAAGTTCTATAATGAGAATCTAAATGGTTAAACTATATGGAATGAGTTAGGATCCATATTCATGGTTTTTGAAACTTAATCTGAGACATTTCTAGTTTTAAAAACGAATGCGAGTGTTGCTAGATGTTTTCGTCGTTAGTATATGGGCAGTCTGCTACTCCAACTCCCAAGTGGGAGCTGTTGGAATGTGGTAGTTAGATTAGCTCATTACAACTAAAAATGTGTGAGCCTGTTAGGAGCACACACGTTAAACACATAGAATGCATTTTAAACTTCACGTAACATTTCTATTTGTTATACCAAGGACCTAAATGAGCAAGATACGAAACCTTATGGTCCCCTAGTGAATAGCCGGCCATAGAGTATTCTAGAGAGTGTCTAGGTGCATTTTGAGTAGATAAGGATACAGAGAGAGTTGTGATAACACTAAACATAAGGTTTCCAAGTCTTATCGGTTCGGTAACCCCATTTAGGGATTTTTCGTGTGCAATTTGATCCCACAAGGTTGTTGGTGGTTCTTTGTCTTTGTTTAACTGCTTCTCAAGTGTGATAACTGAAAGAAACGGGTTTAGGGTTGTTTTG
>BQNB010025359.1:47061-59733 GCA_026074375.1 Tanacetum coccineum
CTCAGTATCAATATCTTGCATTTGATGAGGATTAAGCTGTCCATACATTTGATACAAATGGTTTATATACCGTAAATTATCCAACTCATGATAATACCAGAAAAATTTGTTACACTTTCTCACACCAACTTTCTGAATATTGAACAGTTATTATAAACAACATTAATCAAACAAGAAAACGCATGCAAGGATTTGTGAGAGTCCATAATGTGTGTTCAATCATGGGGAGATTACATCTGCACTCTGTAGGAATGATGTCATCATAATTAATTGTTGTCACAATTTTAGTTTAGGGTTTGGAAGCATTTAGGGTTAAGTTATTAATTTGGTAACGGTTAAATGAAGGGAAGGATATGAATGGAAGGATTTAAAGGAAAAAATGGGTCGGGTCTAACTGTAAGAAACGAGTTATGTCGATTATGCACTTGGTACGGTGGAGTCTCTTTGCAGATTTGGAAAAAAAATTAATATGTGGATATCTTACTGGTCATTTGGGTGATATTACCACAAAATAATAAAGTACATTGGTGTAATGTGTACAAAAAAAAGTAAGTTGGTCATTACGGTACAAATGAGAAAGTAAGTTGGTAATAAATAGTCTTTACCCTAGATTTAATGTAGGGTAAAAGCCATTTATTACCAACCTACTTTCTCATTTGTAACGTAATGACCAACTTTCTTTTTTTACTCTCTACACCCATGTACTTGTTTTTTATGTGACTATGTCACCAATATTACCGGCTACATATCCACGTCATTTTCTTTTTATCCACATGTATTTTTAAAAATGCCACAAGTGTAATTTTGGCCTAAGAAAAGTAGTTGACTTTCATATACTACTTCACACAACTGGATTCTCTACAATAGCCACAAACATAAATCAAACCCAGTCAAAAAAACAAAAAATCTAGAAAATGATGAAACACATCCACCACCATCTCCATCAGCTTAGTAGTACCAATACCATCAGCTTAGTGATCCCTCTATGCAAATCCAATCACACTATTTTACTTTCGTGTTTAATCTCATCTCCTAAATTTTCTTTATAAACAAACGCTCATTAACAAATGACGACTCCACGATATGAGCACCCCCTTCATTATTGCAACAATCTTACTTATCACTCGATGTTATATTTCACCATTTTTCATGCTTATACTTATCGGACTTGTAATTTCACTTCCAGTAGTACAATTAGTAATGGTTCTTGCACCTTATTTCAAAGAGCTCATTTTCGCTAATCACCGGCCACCGATCATGGACCAATATCAACTCTAGTCATACACTTCTCGGAGTTTCACGATTATATGACATCGCTTGCTAGAAAGTATCCCACGTGTCGTTTGATAGCACCTTTAAATAGTGGTGGTATGGCTGAAGTGTTGGAATATGTCCATCGTAAATAAATATATGTCCGAATTATTTATTCGAGCCTAAGGGGACGCACACGTTAATACGTAAACAATGTTTAAATAGTGTTTTAGGTAAACAATAATTAATATATTAGTTATAAGTTTAAATATTAAACATAAGGGACTAATATGTAAATCGAGAAAAAGGAAAGTGGGGTCCCCCCCCTCTCCCTTTGTAACCGGCCATACACACACCCCTTGGTGGGCTTGGGCTTGATTTCTTTTCCTCCAAGATTTCTAGCACTATATAAGGAGGCCTTGGGGTGCATTAGGGATATATGTGTGTGTTTTTATGTGATAATAATCCCTAAATCTCTCCCTCTCTCCCTCCTTGTATTCGGCTAAAACAAACACCCTCAGGGTTTTGTTTTTCTCTTTTCTCAAGTACTGATTAGATCCAAGACTTGCGATTATTGTTTACTTACACTATTAGTACTAGCATACTTCATTGTTTGCTACGAACGTATTGTGTGTGGAAGCTTAGAGGGATCTTCTTTTAGATCTTGGGGTTTCATGCGTTGTTATTATACACACGCGTATATTGAAGACGGAGTTGTCGGTTACCTCTTAACGGTGTATCGATTCGAGCTAAAAGGTACATATCTTCAATCTCTTGTTAATTATTGTATTCTACATGTAATCTATTTATTCCACTGCGTACTCGTGATATTTAATTGTTAATAGATCTAAAACCCAACATGAAGCAGTAGGTTTGACTATATGATACTATTTAGTCGGCGGTGGATAAATGGTGGTGAGACGGCGGTGGTAAAGCGGTGGTTGGACGATAGCTATTTAAAAAAAAAAGGGAAAGTGATAAAAGGATAGTATCTAGGGGTGACTTTTATGTTTGATTGTTTGTGTGTGATTGGTACCCTAGTTGTATAATAAGAAAATTAAATAAAAACGTCAGCGTAGAGTAAATATGCCAGCGTGTCGGTAACAATTTACGTTATTGGTGATATCGGAACATAATTTGAATGTACGTGGGTGTAGAGAATAAAAAAATAAGTTGGTGATTACGGTACAAATGAAAAAGTAGGTTGATAATAAATGACTTTGGCTATGTTTGGCAACAAGCATTTTGGAGCATTTTGTAGCAACAAGTAGAAGCATAAGCATTTTAAATGAAAATGTTGTTTGGCAACACCTCAAAAAGCCTTTAAATATGGTTTAACCGCTCCAATCTCAAATGCTTCTTGAATAAGCATTTCACAAATCCTCCAAGCATTTTGTTATAAAACTACATTTATGCCCTCAAATCTTGAATAAGCATTTCAGAAATGTTTTTTTAATCTTAAATCTTGTCTTTTTAATCTAATGAAATTTATAGTCTAGATTAGTTCCTGAGTACGTGAGCTAAAACTTGTAAATGTTTGTATATGATTTTATGTTTTTTTTTAACTTATTTGGCAATTGTTGAAATGTACGTATGTTTGATTTCTCCACATTTACCGTATCAAACATGAAATGTTTATAGTTTTCGTTCCGCCATCTTATTACATAAGATATCAACATTATCTAGCTTTTTAAAATTCTTTTAATGTGCTCGTAAATTTCACTTGTCTATTAGCTAGTATATATATTATTTTTTTTAATCATTGCAAATATTTTTTATTTTATTTTTGGTGTGAAAGACAGGATTAACCCGTTGAACCGTTAAAAATTGATAAACACTCAATGGAAAAAGTCAAAACCGGCCAAAAATAGTTTGAGTCAATGTAACGCTACATTCATCAAAGCTCCATTCTGATGCTATCTTGCCCAAATATAAGAAAATATTTTAATTGTTTTTCTTGATTTCGTTTCTATAAATACAAACCCTAATTCTTGTATAAAAAGTGTTATAAATTTCTATGAATACAAACACAAAAATTATAAGAAAACCTATTTTTTTTTACTAAAACCCTAAATTAATTTCCGATGACTGGCTTTTTATCGAGGCTCGTTACCAAGATTTGCCATGTGCTCACAACCAGGATGACGACAGTGGATGATGATGAAGTTGCACCTCGGCGCAATGCAGGTCGTACCTTCAAAGTTGCTGATCAACTCCATGAAGATGTGAATGGGAAAGATGCGTTGGTTACTGACGAGAAAGATGATGACAGTGTGAAGCAAAACGACAAAAAGATGAAGATAAGTCATTTTTCTGAATCCGTAGCTGATTCCTCTCAAATACGTGAACAAAAAGATGAAGATAAGCCATTGAACAAAGAACCAGAATCGAGGCCTGTTATTGGTGTTTCTTTATCTACGGCAAAATCTGTCACCCCCACCCCCACCCCGGTGCCTAACCCCAAAGATGATCCAAAACCTAAAGAAACCCCCACTCCTAATTCCAGACCTAACACTCCCCCCACCCTGAGACCATTCCTAGCTCCAGTTCTAACACGACCTGCTGGTCTTGGCCGTGGTGCTCCACTACTTGAGCCTGCTCACCGTGTGGCGCAATCACAAGCAAACGGGAATGTTTCTCCACCTCAGAACCAAGTCATTGATGAACCAACAAACGGTGAGGCCGAGGAAAATGACGAGACTCGTGAAAAGCTTCAGATGATACGGGTTAAGTTTTTGCGTCTTGCTCGAAGGCTCGGGCAGACTCATAACGTCGTTGTGGCACAAGTTTTGTATAGGTTAGGATTGGTTGAACAACTGAGAGGCAGAACTGGAGGTCGTGTTGCTGCTTTTAGCTTTGAGCGTGCCAGTGCCATGGCTGAGCAGTTGGAGGCAGCTGGTCAAGAACCACTCGAGTTTTCGTGCACCATCATGGTTCTTGGGAAAACGGGTGTTGGGAAAAGTGCAACCATTAATTCAATATTTGATGAAGTTAAGTTTCGAACTGATGCTTTTCAACTGGGAACCAAGAAGGTTCAGGATGTTGTTGGAACTGTGCAGGGTATTAAGGTTCGTGTTATTGACACTCCGGGTCTTCTGCCTTTTTGGGCTGATCAAAGAAAGAATCAAAAAATTCTTCAGTCTGTTAAAAAGTTTATCCAAAAATCACCTCCAGATATTGTTTTGTATCTTGATCGGTTAGACATGCAGAGTAGGGACGATATGCCACTTTTGCGGACTATAACTGATATATTTGGACAATCTATATGGTTTAATACTATTGTGGTCTTGACCCATGCTGCTTCTGCACCGCCTGAAGGTCCAAATGGTACAGCCACTAGTTATGACATGTTTGTTACCCAGCGGTCCCATGTGGTTCAGCAAGCCATTCGACAGGCTGCGGGTGATATGCGCCTCATGAACCCTGTTTCATTAGTGGAGAACCACTCGGCGTGTAGGACAAATCGGAATGGTCAAAGAGTTTTACCAAATGGTCAAGTGTGGAAGCCTCACTTGTTACTACTTTCGTTTGCTTCAAAGATCTTGGTTGAGGCTAATATGCTTCTAAAGCTGCAAGGCTCGCCACCTGGAAAGCCGTTTGCAGCCAGAAATCAAGCACCACCTTTACCTTACATTCTGTCAACTCTTCTACAATCAAGACCTCAGCTGAAGTTGCCTCAAGAGCAGTTTGGTGATGATGATGATGACGCGTTAGATGATGACATAGATGAGTCATCGGATGAAGAATCGTCAGAATATGATGAATTGCCACCTTTTAAACGGTTGACTAATGCCCAAGTGTCGACGCTTAGTAAGGCACAGAAGAAGTCGTATTATGATGAATTGGAATACAGAGAGAAGCTTTTCATGAAGAAACAGTTGAAGGAAGAAAAGAAACGAAGGAAGATGATGAAGAAAATGGCAGAAGCAGCAAAGAATTTCCCAACTGAACTTACTGATAATAATGTAGAAGAAGACAGTAACGCTGCTGCAACAGTTCCTGTTGCCGTTCAGGATATGACTTTACCTGCTTCGTTTGATGCAGATAATCCTACCCAACGGTATAGAGCTCTGGATTCTGCTAACCAGTGGCTCATTAGACCAGTCCTCGATCCACACGGTTGGGACCATGATGTTGGTTATGAAGGAATTAACGTGGAACACTTGCTTGCACTCAAAGAAAAGATACCCGTGTCATTTTCTGGTCAGGTTACAAAAGATAAAAAAGATGCTAATCTACAAATGGAGGTATCAAGTGCAATGAAACATGGGAAATCGAAATCGACAACTGTAGCGTTTGATATGCAAACTTTTGGAAAAGAAATGTCTTATTCTCTACATAGTGAAACTCGGTTAATTAGTTGGTCTTTCAGCTACTTACTTTGGTGACACGTTAACAGGTGGTGTGAAGTTTGAGGACAAGTTAATGATTAATAAACGAGGAGAGTTGGTGGTGGCTGAAGGAGCGGTTATTGCTCGTGGTGATGTGGCTTATGGGGGCAGCTTGGAGGCTACATTAAGAGATAAGGATTTTCCTTTGTGTCGATTTTTGTCAACTATCGGTTATGGATTGGCATGGAGATCTTGCACTTGGGTGGAATGCTCAGTCCCAGATTCCTATTGGTCGATCTACTAACCTTATCAGCCGTGTGAATTTAAATAATAAGGGTTCGGGACAAGTTAGTGTTAGCTTGAATAGCTCAGACCAGCTTCAAATTGCATTAGCTGCATTGGTTCCACTTGTCAGTAAACTAATTGGGTATTATCAGGCTCGGGATTCAGGATATTAGTTTCGTGTATTTGGCACCATTATTTGGAGATTGAAGAAAGTTATGTGGTCTACGCTGCAGGATTGCAACCGGTTGATTCTCAACATGTGAGTAGAAGTTTCATTTACTTGCTTTATTTTCATTTGCTGTTACATGTTAAGAGTTATTTTAGTCTGCCTACCTCTATAAAAATTAAGATTTTACATTTATCATGATCCAAAAATTAAAAATTACGTAATTGACGAAAACTATCTATAAAGGTTTATAATAGTGCATGTTGATTGTGTAGAAGAATGAAGTCGCGGTTGGGATTTCATTTTTGGCGGCGTTGTGTTCAGAGAGTCGCGCGCGGGTAGTTTTCTGTGTGTTAGAGTTGCTGGATAAGAAAGTGAGGAAGAAAAGTGTTGTGCATAAGCTTTTTGTGTATGGTGGATTGTAAGTGTTTGGGGAGAGAGAAGTTGTCTTCGCGAGTGTTTTGTGTAGAGAGATGTGTCGCACTCGGGGGTTTGTGAGCTGGTTTACGAGTGTCTGGGTGTTTGTGTTGGCGTTGTTGTGTTTATGGGGTTATAGTGTAGAGTGGTTACCGTTGTACCGAGTTTAGTTTAGGGGAAGTTTGTAGGGTTGTGGTGTGTGACGATGTGGTGTCGTGGCTTTTTTAATATGGCTGGCGACTTTGTTTATAGTGTGTCTTTTGTGAAAAAGCTGATAGTGTCATTCTGGTGCTGCACATGGTTTCGATTAAGATGTGCTCTTTCGGGATGGGTGGGAGGAGAGAGATGTACGTGACGCCGTTGGCTTTGCCTTTGTCGCTGCTGTAGAGAGAGCGTGCTGTAGTGGTGTAGGTAAGTTGTTTCTTCAGTGAGATTTTATGTGATAGTATTTTGTGGAGGTGTTTAGCGTAGATTTATTAAAATGAGTTGAGAGATGTTCTGTGTTGCGTGTGTTTGGAGAGAGATTGTTTGGGGTCGGCAGCGCGCGAGTCTGTGGGGAATTTTGTGGAGAAGAGATTAGAGAGTAAAGAATATTGAGAAAACTTAGAGAAAAGACGAGTAGATGTGTGTTTGTTGCTGTCGCGCTTATTCGTGGTGTGGTTAAAAGAGAGCGCGAGAAGAAGAGGAATATGAGTTTGTGCATCTTGTTGCGGTAGGAGTGTTTTTGCAGTGAGAGATTTTGTCTGTGTTGTGTAGAGATGTTTTGGGTGTGCGAAGAGAAGTTTTGAGTAGATAGGATAGGTAGATATACCAAGGTCGCAGAGAGAATTTACTCTTTCAAGGATGTGGGTGAGACCTGGGTTTGGTGATTGGCGCGATAAGTAGATTTGTCTAGGATGTTTTGTTGATACGCGCGGTGTTGGTGTTGGTTCACGCGTTAAGCAGAGAGAAAGTAGAGGTCGGGGGGGGCGCACCGTCTTGTTTGTTGAAGAGAAAGATTTGTGAGTTTTAGTCTTGAAGTATGGAGTGGTTGAGCGCTCGCATATTAGTAGTTAGTGTTGGATGTTATTATTTTGGTCCTTTATTCTTCGGTTTGTGTCGGTTGTTTTGTTCGCGCTGGTATTTCGTCGCAATGATAATTCGCATAGAGAACGCGGGTTGGAGAGAGAGAACGACCGAGCCTTTACGCAGAGCGTCTTTGAGAATAGAAAGGACGGCGCTGCCGAGTGGGCGCGGATGCGGTAGACGAAGAGATGGAAGGAGTCGTAGACTTAGTGGGTTATCGGAGAGAGAGGCTTGTGTTGTGTTTAGCTCGGGGATAGACAGACGCGGCGAGATTTATTGCTTTGTGGTCAAGTTTTGGTTTTTAAGAGGGAGCTGTACAGATTTTTTATGAGATGTTTTAGGGAGAGGAGAGTTGGGTGGGAAAGAGCTTATGAGAACGAGTGTGAGTTCTTTGCATTGATGGAAGGTTAGGGGGTGCGGCTCGTCGCGTTGAATAAGGAAACTGACGCTCGCGCTATGTAGATTGTCGCCTAAGTCTTAGAGACGGTTGGCATCGTCAGCGCTTAGAAGTAATGATGGAGGTTTTGTGTGCTTCGAATTTGGATGGGATTGGATGTTTGAGACGTGAGAGAGAGAGCACCCGCATCGCAACGTGATTTTTTTGTACGCGGGCTCGCGTGATTGGTTGGGATAGTGCATTAGTTTGTTGCGTTATCGCTTTTTGGGTAGTGTAACGCGGGTTTGGTTTAGTAGCTGAAGAGAGAGATGGTGAACAGATAGAGGATAGACTGTACCTGTTTGAGAAGGGAGGAGTCGTCGGCCGGAGCTGGACGAGGTGTGAGAAGGGATTTCTTTTGTGAGTAGAGGGTGACGCCAGGAGTCTGTAGAGATGGGCTGTTGTTGAGAGAAACTGCGATTATGATGTTGTTGAGTTGATAGATGAAGAGAGAATGTGAGACTAAGATAAGGTTTGTCTGTTAGTTTTCGAAATAGAGTTGCGCGCGCGCTCAGAGAGAGATGGAGCGTTGTACTGTGGAGATGGTGATGGAGAAGTGTGAATCTAGATGCTTGTCTTGTGATGGTAGAATGACCGAGGCCTAGGGTCGGGAGATGTGTTTGGTATGTTTGTCTAGAAGAAGAAAGAGTATTGTGAGTTGTTTTCTACTCTCGCTGCGTCTCAGTTGCTGTGGTTATGTGAATTGTGCCGGGGGGTTGTATGCCGGTTAGAATAGACGAGTGATCAAGCTAGTAGTTGTTTGTTGCTGGGTTGAGGTGCTAAGGGTGAGGTAGAGAGGAAGCGCTTACGAGATCGATGAGTTTTTAAAGCGCTCTCGCGCTTTGTATATGTTGTAGTGGGGGTGTGAGAGCTTCGCGCTCTTATGTTAGTTTGTGAGAGTGTGTCAGGGTCAAGTAAGTAGGTTAAGTGTTTTTAGAAGTTCGTGGGGAAGAATTGAATTGCGTAGTGTGGGAGGAGAGAAGTCAGCATATGGGTGTCTACCTGCAGAGAGGCGAGCCTTGTGTTGGGAGAAGGTTGACATAGAGGAGAGGTTGGGCAGAAAGAGATGGTATTTTTCTTCGCAGATGAGAGTGATAGTGTGGACGAGAATGGGAGGGGTGGGAATGAAGTAACGGTTAGGTCGCGCTAATATGTGTTTTGAAGGGAAGAGAATAAGACTCTTGCAGAAGAAATTGTGGAAAGTGTCGCTACTATGATGGCGTTTGAGTAGAGAGAGCCTTAGAAGACATGAAGAATTTCGAAAAATCGAGCGACGAGTTGAATATTTGTGTGAGCGAATGTAGTCAGAGTAGGCCGGATGGCGATGAGTGCAAATATCAATGGGCCTACGAGTTTTGTTTTGTGTGCGCTCGCGCGCAAGTGGTTAGTGAAGTTGTTTGTGTTGCGATAGTGTGATAAGTGATGATGTAGAGGTTGGGTGGGAGTTTGCTGGTTGTCAGAATCTTGACCCATGCTGCGTTCTGCACCCCCGCCAACATGATCTGCGCGCTAAATGGCTACCAGCCTCACTGTTAGTTCATGTCTCCTGTCTCGCCGTTTACCCAGCGCTCCCATGTGGCTTTCAGCCCATAGCTCCATTCGACGGGCCGCACGCCGGGTGATATGCGCCCTGTCTTATGAACCTGTTTCATTTGTCGGAGAACCACTAGGCCGTGTAGGCACAAATCGGGACATATGGTCCAGAAAGAGTATTACCCTCAAACCTCTCTGGTCATAGTGTGAAGCCTCACTTGTTACTACTTTGTTTTGCTTCAAAAAATCTTGGTTGAGGCTAATTGCTTCTTAACAGCTGCCACACGAATAGACTCTGTCTCCCCCCCTCCGGCCCCCTCCCACGAGCCGTTTGCAGCCAGACAGTCGAGCACCACTTTACCTTATTTCTGTAAACTCTTTACAATCAAGACCTTCAATTGCTGAAGTTGCCTTAAAGACGCACGTTTTGTGTGATGATAATTGATGACGCCGGTTTTTCGATGATGACATAGATGAGTCGTCGGATGAAGAATCATCAGAATATGATGAATTGCCACCTTTTAAACGGTTTTGACTAACTTGCCCTGAGGTGTTAAAGATTAGTAAGGTAACATACCATAGAAGTCCGTTATTATGATGAATTGGGAAATACCAGAGAGAAGCTTTTCATGAAGAAGAAACTTTGAAGGAAAGAAATACAACGATAGGCAAGATGATGGAAGAAAATGGCAGATCAGAGCAGCAAAGATTTTTCCCAAACTGAAACTTATAGATAACTTAGTGTAAAATGTAGAAGAGTGACAGTAACGCACCGCTTGCAGTTCATGTTGTTCGTTCAGGTTATGACTTCTACCTGTTCGTTTGATGCAGATAATCCTACCCATCGGTATTGAGCTTGGATTCTGTACGCCAGTGGTCATTGTAGACCTCAGTCCTCGATCCACACCTGAGTTGCGTGACAATTGTTGAAGGTGTAGTCTGCGTTTATGTGCAGAATCGAGGAATAATAGAGTCTCTACGATTGTGATGCACAAATATGACATCTCTAGAGGTGTTGTCTAAAAGGACAAGCCTCAAGAAATTAGCTAGACCCCGCTAACTCGAGTCTTTATCTTGTCATGTTTACAAAAAAGTCTTATTATGAGTTGAACTTATATTACTAGGCTAATGTTACCTGAGTCACCTGAATATATGAAGTGGCGCCAGTTCCATGTAACTCATATGATAGCAGTAGAGAGACTAATAAGACGTCACTAGGGTACTAAGAGACTATAAGGATACGAGAGCACAATGTGCGTAACGTTTCCAGTGAGGAGAGTCTGTTTGTGAGCTCGTGCGATGACTGAGTTTATCGTTTGCGGACTATCTTATGAGGTTTGACCTCGCTTGGACCGTGTTCTTGTCTGCGTGAGAAAGATGTCCGTGGAAATAGACCCGAGAGGGTTGCGTGCACTCAGGAAGGTGTGACAGAGTGACTCTACTAAGCAAAGAAAAGCACAAGACTCTCCGCGGCATCTGTGTTGGTTAACGAATGATGGAGATTGAGTGTTAGGAGTGGTGAGTTTACCTATGGCGAAACGTATATCCAGTTTATATCTATGATCGCGTGTGAGACGTTGAGAGGTGCTCTCGAAATTTAGAGCCGGTGCAAGAGGGATGATAGTAGATTGTCGCAGAATGAAGGAGATAGGTGGAAACAAGGTGCTTCCAAATTGGTTTCAAGGATGTTGCGCATGATAGACATTAGTTCGAGTGGTTGCGTTTACTTTTGCATGCAAGATTTGCTTCTACGGTCTTTCGAGTTGTTTTGTGCTGTTACGTGCTTCTGAATAGAGTGTGAAAGGTTTGCGTGTTGTCGTAGAATGCTATAGGGCGATTGAGCCGATGTGAGGGACGTCAATTAAATGAGTGCGTGCGGTCGCGCGATCGCTCTCCTGTATGTAAGAAAAAGCTGTGCGTCTCTGGTCCTTCCCGCAGTATAAAAGAACTATTGTGGGATGCAGCTGTGGGTGGAGGATTTGTCTGCTAGATGATGTTGTATGTGGTGTTGGCCTCATATGAACGGATGTGATGCGTCATAAGCGCTATGGGCCGGTGTTGGATCGGCAAGCGTATACGAATATAGAACCAGCGTATATTGCTACGAATAGCTGTGTGTGTTTGGAAAAAGCCTTTCTTTACACTGATCTTACACCAACTTAATTCTTGGATGACTTTAGAGTGCGGACACTCTAAATATTATACTACCGATCGATTTACTTATCCTAAGGATCGCCGAGAAGACGTTTTGTCCAAAGTGGAAAAATTTCATTTTCTACAGACTTTGTTGTTGTCGATTCGAAAGTCGATCCTCCGAGTACTCTCTTACATACTTGGGAGATCCTTTTTGAGGAAACACCGGGTTCGAGGATTCGCGACTCTGCGATGTTTATGGAGAAGAAATAACCCTTCGGGTTGATAACGAAGCAGTCACTTTTAATTTAGATCAAACCACGAGATACTCCTCTATAAATGATATGTCGGGTAAACGATTTGACATCATTGAGCAGTTTGTGAGGAGTTACGTGCGGAATTTCTAGGATTTTCTAATTCTTCGGGTGGCAATCCCACCCCGACGTCTGAGCCGTTTACTTCTAAATTCATTTTGGAAGAAATTGAAGTTTATCTTAAGGATGATTCGATTTCACCAAAAATTGACTATGCCGATTGCGATCCAGAGGAAGATATTTGTTTGATCAAAAAATTGTTAAATAATGACTCGTTTCAACTTCCTCCGATAGACCTTAAACAAAGTGAAGTGACCGAGGCAAAATCTTTAATTGAAGAACCTCCGGAATTAGAGTTAAAAGATTTACTGTCTCACTTGGAGTATGCTTACTTAGAAGAAAACAACAAGTTACCCGTGATAATTGCAAAAGGTTTAAACGATGATGAAAAATAAGCTCTCTTAATGGTGGTCAAATCTCATAAACGGGTCATTGCTTGGAAAATCATCGACATCAAGGGTATCGACCCTCGTTTTTGTACACACAAAATCTTGATGGAGGATGATTATAAACCTATGGTTCAAAGTCAAAGACGGGTTAACCCAAAAATTCACGAGGTAATAAAAAAGGAGGTTTTAAAACTTCTTGATGCCGGTATGATTTTGTTAGCCTCAATTTATTGAGTCGAACAATGAAGCTCGGTCACTCTACGATGGAGCTTCGGTCTTTAATTAGTTAATG